>CANUEX010005008.1:0-31406 GCA_948099535.1 Jatropha multifida
ATTTATTTATTACTTTAATAATTAAAGAAATAATCCACTTAACTTAAATCCAATTGTTAAAATCATTACCCAATTTATTTATTAAAATCATTTAACTAAAATTAATTTTTCTCTTAGAATTTATATTTTACCAAATAAGTAAAATATGATTTAATAAATATTTTATTATGTGCTTTGCAAATCAATTTAAAAATTACTAATTTTATTTATACACATTTTCATATACTTAATTATTTTGACAAATAAATTTAATATGGTTTTGAAATAACAATTATTCAATTACTTTACTTTTCTTATTCTCACAATACCATTTAGAATTTCATTTTTAAATATGTTGCCAAAATCAAATAAATATAATGCAATTAATTTGTGTTTAATTAGTTAATTTGTTTCTTTATTAATTTATTTCTTTATTTCTTTATTTATTTATTTAATATTACAATTTATTATTTACTACAATAAATTTTATCTCTAAGTAAATCTTTCTATTCTGTCAAAAATTCGACAGCATCTCCTTTGTAAATTAAACTGCTTGAATTTTACACATCATAATACACAGCCCCTCCATCGGGCAATTTCACAGTCATTTTCCAGCCACCAATCTCAATCTCACTCAATTTCAATTTCGGTATCTATATTGTTCTACCCTTAACAATTCAACTATCTTTATTTTACATTTTTCCCAATTCATAAATCCTTATCACTTTTGTTTGTAATCCATTTAAATTGGCTAATTTCATTTATAAATTTGGAAATTTATTTCACAAGTAACTTTCATGTAATTTACTTAATTATAATTAAGTCAATTTAATCTAACAGTAATAAATTTCTAATTTGAATTCTATAATGAAATTAAGTGACTGAAACATAATTTATATCGATCAACAATCGCACTTCAGATTCGTGTTCAGTGTGCAAAATGCAGCATTCTGCTTATTGGGTACCTCGCTGGACCGCCGCCGGCCGGTCACCGGACCACTGTCAGCTGCGCCGTGCCCGGTGGCCGAAAAAATGTGACTGCCCAGAAATCGACGCAATTCACACCTAAATGCTCGAAATTCTATGGGGAGCTCGATTCTGGCCTTAGTTTTGTAGGTCACTGCTTCAGTTGGCCGGAATCGAGCTTGACAGCTCTGCCCCTCCACCGCACATGGTGGTTTCGTTCCCCTTGTCCAATCACCGGAATTAATGAAGGGAAAATGGTCGGGAGACGATGAGGAGTCAAGCAGTGGTCTCATCGATGATTGAAATTGCTGGAAATGGCATGAAATTGCCGGACTTCTCCATCGCGTGACAATGCACTCCAGCCTCATTTTGCTTCATTTCAGGCTTCTGCTTCGTAATCCAAGACCACCGGCGAGCTCCTCTTGTCGAGCTCATGCCATGGATGTGTCTGATCATCACTGACACTGGCCAAAAGTGGTGGCTGAGGAAGTGATTGCACACTGTGATCCAGAGGGAGGAGGGTCGCGCGGCAGAGAGAGAGAGAGATGGGGTTTTTTTTTTAGCGATTTGGTTCAATTCTTACTTTTATCTAATTAGTTTTGGTTTGATTTGGATCGATTTGATCTAATCCAACAATTTAGCCTAGTTTACATTTGATTTAAGGGTTTTTCGATTGAGTTTGACTATTTAAATTTGGTTTTCAGGTTCGATTTTGTACATAAAATATTATTTTTCGCTAATTCTCATTGGTGAAAATTTATAATTAAATTTTAAATAAAAATTCTTTTAAAAATAAATTAATGGGTCATTTCATAAAGTTTCAAGCTCATAATCACAATATTCACCTTAGAAAGATGAATAAAATTCATAAATCATTGCAGAAAATGATATAATAATTATCAACTTACTCATTCGGATCAAGAAATGAGTCCTATGCCATAGCTCAACTCACTTTGATCTCAGAATCTAGGTACGATTTGAGTTTTTTAAGTTAATTTGGCTTCTGGAACTATGAACTCACACCATTGAAAGTGACTTTTTTCCCATACCAAGGTAACTAAAGCTCATGATCAATGGAAAATCAGAAATTATGAAAAATAGAAGTTTGATGAATTTCTAGGTGCCATAAGTATTGTGGCGCTAGCCATTGCTTGAAGGCATGCACCTTCATCGCAGGGTGTGGTGCCATAAGCTTATGGCCGGCACCTTCGTAACCAAGAAATGTAGCAGACATATTGCCAAATTAAGTTCTTATGAGTTCCTCTTGTAAAAACTCAATTTTTTGAAGTCTTAATACTGAAAGTGAATTGAAAATGACAATATAGTAGGATTTAGTCTCTCAGTTACCTTATTTTAAAAGAAAATCATTGGTTTGCTTGAAGTTGATAAAGAACACCTCAAGAACTTTGATTTTAGATGATGATTCGAGTTTATGTTGTTGATTTCGTGTTTATGAAATCAGAACACACTGATTATGTGTTGGAAATACTATCTTACACACAAACTACTTAGATTTTCTAAGATTTTTGAAGTAGATTGATTTTGGTTTTGATTTTTTGTTTTTGATTTTGATCTTAGTTTTCCTTTAAGGTTTGTGATCTCTAACTCTTCCTCTGAACAAAAAAATGCCAACCAATATTTCGTAACCCTAAATCACTCCCCTTAAGCGTCTATTTATAAGCAAACGAGGGGGCTGTCACTATTTTGTGCCCACGTGACACGTGGGCCCCACAGACGAGCCAATTTTTGATTTTCAAGAAATCGGTCTGAACGGTGCATATGTCAGTGTAGGGCATAAAAATTTGTCCCAAGCAAAACCAGAACTCATTTCCAAACCTTGTCTCGACATAAACCTCGAAAGCATGAGAATGATCTGATGGATCCGGTTTCTTATCCTAGGATTATTAGTTCAAGAATCGGATCAATCAGACTATCTTAACTCATCTTATCATAAGAAACGTCACTAGCATTGATGGGTCCCTTAAAAGGCCACTAATGGGCCCACATGTGGGCCCTATAAGACCATTGTGGGCCCTATTAATGAATTGGTTTGGGTTTCATGAAATTAGACTAAGCAGTGCGTAGAGCAATGTGGGACGTCAAGATGCATTTCGGGTGACCCCAGGATGCGTCGTTGGCCCCGTTTCGATGCAAACATGAAAATGTTGTAATGGGCTACATTTCTTAAACTAGGATCAATGGTCTAGGAATCTGGTTCATCAAGTGTTTTAACCTCATTTTTAGCACCGAAGGTTATTATCATTGAGTTTATTTTTGGGGAAAAATCGAGTGTCTACACCCATCCTTAGCATTTTGGAGAAAAGACTCGATCTCTTTGACCGTTTAGCACCATGTAGTTACATATCCAAAAACTTGCACCACCCGACCTTTTAACCTCATGTCCTAGGGTAAAACTCAAACTTAACTCTGTCAATGAAGCCCAGTCCATTCGACACTTTATAAATTGTCAAGCTTGGTTCGTCCGGTGCTCAAAATGATTTAATCCTGGTCTGTTTGACACACTATAAAACTAACTTTCAACTAAAGCCTGATCCATTTAGCATCTTGAAGCCTAATTGATCCAGTAAATTAAAGCCCAACCCTTCCATCCTAGTCTATGGTAGAACTTAACGCGCTCTGATCTTAATACAAATGAGGTACAGAGGCACATAGGATTTCAGCTTAGGTAGTGGGCCTCTAACCAAACTAATCGATCGGGATCTAGGGGAATATGTCGCATGACCTAGATCCTCGATAAATGAGACTAGAGTTAGGCTCCCCTCTAAATTACACTCTTTATAATCATTTATTATTTTAATGCTTTGTCCATGTCATATAATTGTGATGCATCTAAGTATGCTCATGCATTGATATTTGGTATTCATGCAAAACCTGTATTTTAATTTCTTAATTAATTCCAAACTAATGATTCTACGACATAAAGTCAAAAACCTACTCCCCAAACTTAATGATTCGAGGCTAGTGCATTTTATCCTTGTGGCAAACTAAAATGGAGTCAAACATGAGGTTTTACCTTGCATTTTTTCTGAAAACAATAACAAAGTAAGTTGGCAACTCTAAACATATCGTACACCTGTCAAAGTCCTCTAAAGAGCCAAGCTGACCACTTATGCGCTAAAATTGAGCCATAATCAAACAAGAGGAACCGTAAGGAGTTTCCTCACCATTCCGTGGGAAACTAGTCAATGGACCTATCTAGTTAGACTCCATCCTTTGGATCTTTCCTATGGCGCTCCGGAAGGGCCTCACTATAAGATGGGAAAATTGGCCACTATATTTGCAGCCTTCGATCTAAAATTTATTACAAACAAAGCTTATTAAAGGTAGCATGACAGTAGTCACTTTTTCATGTCTCCTAGTGATTAAAAAATAGTAGATATTAGATTCTTAAATGAAGACATCCTTTAGATTTAGTCTGCCACTTGGAAGATGTACTTCGATGGAGCAACTAACCATTTGGGTTATGGCACCAGTGTAGATAGAGTGACTCCTAATGGGGAAGATTTTCCATTCAATATCAAGTTTGCATTCCATAACACAAACAGTGAAGCGGAGTATCAGGCATGCATTGTTGGATTAGAGGCAACAATTAGCCTTTAGATCAACCACTTGATAGTCTACAGGAGCTCTATCCTAATAGTCTCCCAGGTCCTAAAAAAATGGAAAATCAAAGAGCAACACTTGGTCCCTTACCTTCAACGCCTTGATCAATTAGCTCAACAATTCGAAGAACTCTCCTTTCACTACTTGCCAGGGGCCAAGAATCAGTTTGCCAATGCACTGGCTACTCTTACCTCAATGGTTGATGCCAATTCTTACATGGTTATCAAGCCACTGAATATTTAGATTCACCAACAACCAATATACTGCTGTAATGTCCATATTACTTATGGTAAGCCTAGTTCTGGGACATACAAACTTGGCTAGAGAAGGAAGAATAACTCAAAGGAGCCTCTAAGTTTGATTAGAGGACTCTCTAGGAATTGTCAAAAGGCTACCTTTATAAAGATGGCATTTTGTACAAAAGGACATGGAATCAGGTGCAACTAAGATGCGTGCTAGAGGAAGAAGCTCAATCGATAATGGAGTGGGTCCATGGCAGAGAAGAATCTCTACATGAATGGCATGGCTTTGTCTCACAAGATCACCAATCAAGGTTACTACTAGCTAACTACTGATAAGACTGTATCATGTTTGTCCAGAGATGTCATAACATCAGATTTATGCCAAACTCCAAAAAATGCCCCCAGTAGCATTGGATCCAATTTCTACACCGTGGCCTTTTGCAACATGGGGAACTGATGTTATTGGCAATATCATCCGAAAGTCTTCCAATCGACATGAGTACATTCTAGTGGCGATTGACTACTTTATCAAGTGGCTAAAAAATGCCCTCGGTAGCACTGCATCGAATTTCTACCCTATGGCCCTTTGCAACATTGGGAATTGATGTTATTGGCAAGATCATTCTAAAGTCTTCCAATCAGCATGAGTACATTCTAGTGGCAATCGACTACTTCATTAAGTGTGAATAAGCTGCTTCATATCATCTTCTGAACCCTAGAAAAGTGGCTTAGTTCATCTAGACCAACATCATATGCAAATATGGGGTTCCTTTTGAGATCATATCAAATAATAGTCTTATTTTCAGAAGGAAGTCTCTACCCTTATGTCCAATTACAAAAGCCAGAATCATCAGTCTTCACCCTACAAACCTCAGACCTACGGAGTAGTAGAAGCGACTAACAAGGAATATCTTTCAAAAAATGATACACGAACATAAAAATTGGCATGAGCACTACCTTTTGCCTTATGGGGATACATAACCTCCATAAGAATGCCAACCAGAGCAACACTGTACTCACTAGTTTATAGGATGGAAGCAATCCTCTCCATTAAAGTTCAAATTCATTTCACAAGGTTCATGCAGGAAAGCCAGTTGCCCAAAGTAGATTGGGCTCAGAACCACCATGATCAACTGAACACTATTGATGAGAAAAGGCTAAAAGCTCCCAATTAGATCTAGAGCTATCAATAGAGAATAGCTAAACACTTTAACAAGAGGATTTGAGATGAAAAACTTGAAGAAGGGTGTCTTGTACTCAAGGAAAGTAGAGCTCCTATGTAAGATCCCCGGGTTAAATTCAAGCCAAACTGGGCAGGCACTTATATTTTGAAGATTATCCTCTTCGGAGGTGGTGTCATCCTGTCAGCTATTGATGGCAATGAGTTACCAATCCATGCATTTTAGATCAACTAAAGAGATATTTTGTGCGAATGTATTCATGCATTAGCACTAAAAATCTTCCTCCCTTTATGTCATTGTTAATAAGAACTATGGTGACCTGACTTACAAAGGCAAGCTGCTAAGGACGAGAGATTTTTCCATAAATGAAGGAAATAATCCGAATGGGCTTGGTTGATTTTATTTAACAAAATGGTTTTCGCTTTATTAAACCCATTTCTTAATCCTCAAAATTGGCGATCCTTTTGAAAAGGAAAAAAAAGAGTTTTAACTTGGAGTCGCCACACTCGTTAGGGAAAATTCTCGAATTAGTCCATTCTTTGGAATGGACAAACTCAATTTTAAACTAAAGATAGGGTTTGGAGGTTAGGTATGATATAGGAAGGTGTTAGGCACCCTTATCGCTCAGTTAAACCGGCCTCCTCGTTGTCCATTAATTCGCAATAGCTCAATTTTCGAATCTTTGGGTTCGAGGACTAGGTTTTCAACTTCTTTTATGTATGGATTAAGAGTTTGGGTCTAATTGAAAATTAAAAGTTTTGTTTTGCATAAATGTTAGTTTATCATTGCATGAACATACAAATAATGCATGGTAATATCTAAAATATAGTGCATTAAAGTAAAGGCATGTAATTCAGAGGGGAGCCCAAGTTTAGCCTCGTTTATCTATGATTCTAGGTAGTGCAACACATTCCCCTAAGTCCTGACTAGTCAATTTGGTCAGGGGCTCGCTACCTAGGTTAAAATACGTAAGTATCCCTTCGTACCTCATTTTTATGAGGATCGGGGTGCATGAAGTTCTACCGTCAATTATGATGATAGGGTGCTGAGGATTCCACTTTTAGAGTGGGCTTATTGGGGTGTCGATTGGTTTAGAGGTTAGTTTGAAAATTGGTTTTATTAATTTTGCTAGATAGACCAGACTTAAAGCATGTATAGTGCCGAATGGACCGGGCTTGACAGTTGATAAGGTGCTAGACGGACTTGGCTTAATTGATAAAGTTTAAGTTTAGTGATTATACCCTCGTGCTTATGATGCGTCCGGATTAAAGCTCCATGATTGTTGTCTACCAAAAAGGTCGAGTCTTCCTCCAATATAAGCTAAGATAGGGCATAAGGACCCATATTATAGTCTATAATATTTTAAGTGATGAATTATTAATTAATCACTAGATTAATTAATAGTGAATCAACTAACTAGTAGCTTTAACTTAAGGAAGGTAAAATTGTGATTGAAGGTCGAAAGGATCAACCTTTGAGAGCCAAGTTATGTTTTCACTCAACTAAAAAAGATGAGCAAAGTCAGACTTTATGGTCATAATTATAAAAGTGAGAGTGAGAGTCGTTGATACTTGAGAAGCGCTCGATTAAGCAATAAGAGGTGGTGTAAATGAAGGGGGAAGAGTGATATTTATAGGCAAAGAGGTGGCTAAGCCATGCTAGATCAGCACCGGCCACCTACTAATTGATTCCGTCTACCTCTTGATTGGTGCCAATAAGGTGCCTCGGCGGTGGCCAGATCGGCTCCAGCAATGGGGTGGTCGGCGCCAATCTTGGCATTTTACCAAGATCCCCTTGCCCTTTGATTTTAAGATTTTCGAGCTTTTAAGAGTCCGTTTGAGGCCTAAACAGTCTCTGATTAAGCTAATTCTTGTGCAATTGGAACCGTAGTAGAATTTCCTAGAACCTGATGCTAAAATCATGGTCAACAGTTTGGCCCCTTTGAAAGATGAGAGCTGATTAAGGCATGGTCTCTTAAACTTTGATTTCATCATTTTTAAAAGTAAACTTGGTCTAAAAATCATACTTGGAGGTCCATGGTGATGTTTGGAACATCTAATGTCAATTTCATCTTATTTTGAGAAAATTTTTATGAAGCTGATCCAGCATGTCTAATTTCCCAGGGTTTTTCTATAGTCATTTGTTCGATCAGAAGGTACAGCTGGATCCAAAATTCAGTCACGAATGATTTAATTATAACCATTTATTGATTGGAGTTTAGATGAGTCTTAAAAATTCTATTATTTTGAGCAGGCGCAAGGCTCGTCCTCCCCATTTCAATACATAGGGGAGGTGGTGAACCCATTTGTTCACATCCACTTACTTGCTTCCTTTGCTAAAATATCTCTAAAGATTGTTTATTCTTTAGAAGAGATGGCCCAACAACTGAGGCGTACTCCCCTAACAACTTCAGGCAACATTGGTGCCATTTAGAAAGTTCAGGAATCCACTTGTCAGTCCTCGGCCAAGGCCCTATATTTCTCTTATTAGCCCTTATGCTTTTGTTTTGTTGCACTTCTACACCTATTTACATGCCTGATAGATTCTAGGCTCACCTTGAACATTGATTGTTGCATGTGACCCGTAGAAGCATAGTGTATTAGAATGGTGCTCCCAACTGCTTCATTAGAAATGCAATTAGGTCCTCTAGTTTTTAGAGAATTGTGCTTTTTCCCTAAAATCAATTCTATTTAGATTTTAGGTTTGATTTTGTCCTTGATTGAAGACATAGCCTCTTTAGACCCTATAGGTAGTCTTGGTAGGAGTTCGATTGTAATTTACCTTTTGGTCCTTATTTTTAGGGAAAATTACCATTTTGCCCTTAGGACCTTTTTTTTACTTTGACCAAAGCTGTAACCTTCTATGGCCCTATAGATGATCCTGCAAGGAGTTTGATAATTCTAAAAACCCTCTTTTAAGTTTGAAAGCATCTGTTGTTGGTTCGAAAACCCTATTTTAAGCATGAATGCTTCTGTAGTTGGTATGAAAATCCTGTTTTAAGCATGAATGTTTCTGTAGTTAGTCTAACAACCTCGTTTTAAGTCTGAATAATTTTGAAATTGGTATGAAATTCTTGTTTTAAGTCTGAATACCTGTAGAATTAGTTTAAAATCCTGTTTTAAGTCTGAATACTTCTAGGGTTGGTTTGAAAATCCTATTTTAAACTTGAATGATTCTGTAGTTGTTGTGAAAAACCTGTTTTAAGTCTAAATACTTTTGGAGTTGGTCTGAAAATCCTATTTTAAGTCTGAATACTTCTATAGTTGGTTTGAAAACCCTGTTTTAGGCTTGAATGCTTTTATAGTTGGTTTGAAAACCTTATTTTAAGTTTGAATACTTCTAGAATTGGTTTGAAAATCCTAATTTAAGTCTGAATACTTCTGGAGTTAGTTTGAAAATCTTGTTTTAAGCTTGAATGCTTCAGTAGTTAATGTGAAAACCTTATTTTAGACTTGAATGCTTTTGTAGTTGGTCATAAAACCCTATTTTAAGTCTGAATACTTCTTTAGTTGGTCTAAAAACACTATTTTACGTCTAAATACTTCTATAGTTGGTTTGAAAATCCTTTTTTAAACCTGAATGCTTCTGTAGTTGGTCGAAAAATCCTATTTTAAGTCTAATCCTTTTAGAATTGGTCTGAAAATCCTATTTTAAGTTTGAATACTTCTAGAATTGGTTTGAAAATACTTCTAAAGTTAGTATGAAAAATCCTATTTTTTGGCTTTTAGCAATAGTTACCCTGTTTTGTATCCATACTACTCTGAATTGCTCTGACTTATACTGGTTTTCTAATCTTGGCATTAATTACCCTATTTTGAACCATGATTGTGTTGGATTGAAGTGGTTCTCTAATCTTTACGCTGATTGCCCTTTTTTAAGCCGTGACTATGTTAATGGCCTCGATGAAGTTATTTTCTAATAACTTGGCTATTTCTTCCTTGATTCTGAGAGAGATCTCCGATTTCTGCCTTTAAAGTTTCTGTTTTACTGGCTTGATGTAATCATATGTAGGAATCTTATGAACGACAATGTTTGGATCTATATTGGTTATATCACTAGCTGTCCATATGAAGTAATCTGAGTATTGGTTGATGAGTTCTGAAAACTCTTGTTTACAATCACATTCATGCACACTAAATGTATGCTTTGATTCATTTTTTGTGCCAATGTTCATTTGTTATTTTCATTTCTTTTTCTTTTTCATTTTCTGTTTTGCTAGCAATCTCATTTAGGGTGGAGAAAGGGTAATAAGAAAACTGAAACTTCTTATTATTGATGAAGGTGCCATGATAGGATCCCCTAATTCAGACAAAGAAGACTTAGAAGACTTAAAAGACTCGAAAGACTTTAGACTAGACACTGAACTGCACTCTGACTGAAATTCTATTTGTGACTCAAACTCAGGTTTAGGTAAAACGAAGGTGGACTACTACGTGCTCTTCCATGTACTAATTCTACAATGGCATTTGGATGGGGTGTATGAGGCTTGTGGGGTCTGTTTCCACTTGATCAGTAATCATGTATAGGTCGAGGAGGGATGTCTCCATGTTGTCCTCCCAATCAGTCTGGAGTTTGAAAAGAGGCTCACGGTCTTCTACTGAGAGCCTCACATCAGAAGAAGTTTAAAACTAGGGTTTAGTCGATTAGTTAAAGGGCAATACCAGGGTTCTTGAAAGAAATAATAGGGTTCATATTCCCCTTGTCTGACAAAGTAACCATTGAGGGTTTTGAAATATGGGCGCATCAGAATGTCACTTATTTCACCTCTTATTTTTGCCTTCTACTTGGCATCTTCCACCTCCTCTTGGTCTTCATCTGTCGGTTTAAATCTATGACCGGAGGGAGATTCAATGACTGGATACTCAGTAAAAGAGGCCATACCCTGCTTGTTGCGACCTAACCCCATTTTTGGAAAATAGCACATGGCTCTCAACATGTTAGCTACCAGAGGATTACTGTGGGGTCAAAGTCCATTGAAAAGAGTTCTTTACCCAGTTCTACCTCGATAAACTAAACTTAATCGAAGGAGAAGCCGGATAGAGGGTTAACCGCTGGTTCAGGCTAAATTTCTGACAATGGGGTTAAGGAAGGAATTTTTTACTTTCTTGCCAGGTCCCCTTTAATTGTTACCATGAGGGAATTTAAGTTTTTGATGTAAAGAGGAGGCTACTGCTTTGGCCTTGTGGATCCATGGCCTTCCTAGAAGAAGATTAAAGCAAGTTGGGACATCCATTACTTGAAAGGGGATAATAATCACCGTGGGCCCGATTGTGACCTCTAGATCGGCCACGCCCAATACTTCTCATTAGGTGTTGTCATATGCCTTTACTATCTGATTAGAAGGCATAAAATCTTCAACGGTTAGACCTAGGCAGCTGGCCACTTTCAGAGGACAGACATTCATTGTTGACGCACTATCTACGAAAACCATAGTTACCGTCTTACCTTTGGCATAGACTGTGATCTATAGAGCATGGTTATGGTCTCCTCTAATAGGGATCTCATTATCTGAAAAGTAGAGAGCCAATGCGAGAGGATTCCTTATAATGGATGCCACCAAAGCTTCTGGAGTAATATCAATAGTAGTTTGACACTAATTCATTGCTTAACCTAAAGCTTGGTGATGTAAAAAGGAAGAATAGAGATGTTAGCCTTGGTCTTCTTTAGCTGCTCCAAGAATTAATTTTCAGGCTATGGTCCAAAACTGGAACTGGGCGCATCTTTGGCTAAGGTGGCTGGATTGGGTAAAGCTTCAGGAGGAGGAGATGAATATTGTCTCTTGCTTTGGGTGATAGTGTTAATTTTCCTTAAGTATGTGATTCAGGTCTCTGGTGTAGCATGAGTTATCTATAATTGGGTGTATTAGAGAGGCCAAGTCAGAATCTGGCTTTTGGCGGATCATGTGGATGTGGTTCTAGTGATGAGGGAGTGGGTTGGTGTTTATGTTCGGTCTGGGTTGAACGGAATTTTATGACCACTTTCCACTAGGTCATGGATCTTATGTTTAAGGGTCTCACAATCATTAATCTTGTGCCAAGGTCCTTGATGGAAAGAGCAGAAGGAATTTCAATTATAGGGTTTTTGGATAGGAATCAGTAAACATCTAGATTCCTAGGGCTATATCAACTTATCATACACAGCCTTATGAAAGATGAATGAAAGAGGAACCCTAAGATCTGTGAAGTTGTGTTTATCTATTCGAGCAACTAGTCTTGGTGGAGGAGGAGGTAGTTGTCTTTGGCCGGTCAGATTGGCCACTTTGCCACCTTTCTGAGGGACAGAAGGAACTGCATGATAATTGGCTTGTGGCTTCTTATATTTGGGGGAAGAAGCTTGATCCTCTTTAATCTTGCCTAACTGGATTAGGTCTTCTATCTTAGTGGCAGTGGCAATGAGAGCTCTGAAGTTCGAAAGGTACTGGGTCCTTCAATGACTCTAATAAGAGGGGAGCAAGTTCTTGACTATGATATCAATATATTCTTGTTCAAAAGGACGGTTAAGCATTTGGGTGGCCTTACCTCTCCATCTTATGAGGAATGAAGAGAAAGATTATTGGGTCCCCTGTTTAATTATCTCTAGGTCCCTTCTGGTAATGTCAACCTCCCATATTGTAATGGTACTACTAGTTGAAGGCATTACAAATTTCATCCCATGTCTTCTTCTTGGCATTTGTTAAGGTAAAAAACTAGTGGAGAGCGGCACTGGTGAGAGATTACTGGAATAATTGAGCTAGGAGCTCATTGTTTACATTGAGAGGAGTGATGGCACCCACATACATCTCGAGATGAGTTTTGGGGCATGTGGTGTCATCAAACTTGTTAATGGCGGGCATTTTGAATTTGGCAAGCAGCCTGGCCTCTAGGAAGAATGGGAAAGAATCTACATCAATCAAGTCTTCATACTTTTTTATGCTCTTTAGGAATTTCTCAAAGGAGTCCATTTTCTCCATCATTTTCTTAACCTCCAAAGAAATAGAATCATCCCCTGTTTGGCATGGGGTAGTAGTAGTGTTGGAAGTGGCCCTTATCTCGGGAATCGACCCTCAAGCAGTCTGATCTCTGTTAGGTGGAATGGTGTGCTATTCATTAGATCCCTCGATCTGGTTTGGAGGAGTATTGCCATTCTAACTAGCGGTTATCAAGGGTCTCACTTCCCCAAGAATAGTCTCTCTCTAAGCAGTAATACTATTCTGGCGGGAGTTATTCTGTTCAGTCAACATTGTTCCAAAATGGGTCTCCTATTTTTAGAGCATTTATTCCATCAGTGCTCTGAAATCATTAGGTAGAGCCATTATCATTATTGTTCTCTAGTAGAAGCAAACAAAAGAGGAGGCATCAGTACACATCTATTGTGAGAAGTTCTTAGAATTATATACTGTTGGGGTTTGAGGAGATTAGGTCAATGCATGAGCCAAGATTTAATGGCACGACTCAGGCATTGCCCTCGATGTGGGGAAATAAGACTGCTTAGGTCTGATCTAAGGCTTTTTAGTGATCTGAGGCGCTTACGTTTGGTTTGAGGCTATGGTAATCTGAGGTGCTTAGGTCAAGTTTGAGGCTTCTATAATCTAATGGCATTTGGGTTTACCACTGGATGGTGTTTAGGTTACCATTGGATTGGTGTTTAGGTTACCATTAGTTTGGTGTTTGGTTGACCACTGGATTTGGTGTTTAGGTTACCACCGGTTAGTGTTTGGTTGACCACTGGTTGGTGTTAGACTGTTGGTCCATAACATGTAATGTGCGGTTACATGAATGTTATGCCAAAATGGTTTGGCATTGCCCTCCATTTGAGGAATGGTCATGCTCATGTCATGTTTGAGGCTTTGGTAATCTAGTAGTGTTTTGGTTAATCATTGATTGGTGTTTAGGTTACCACTGGTTCATGTTTAGGTTACCACTAATTGGTGTTTTGGTTGACCACAGATTGGTCTTTAGGTTACCACTGGTTGGTGTTTAGGTTACCCCTGGTTAATGTATTGGTTGACCATTGGTTGGTGTTTAGGTTACCATTAGTTGGCGTTTAGGTTTACCACTGGATGGTATTTGGGTTACCACTGGTTGGTGTTTAGGTTACCACTGGTTGGTATTTTGGTTGACCACTAGTGGTGTTTAGATTACCACTAGTTGGTCTTTAGGTTTACCACTGGATGGTGTAAAGGCTTACTCTTGGTCCATAACATGTAATGTGTGAGTACATGAATGTTATGCCAAAATAGTTTCATGATGTAGGGTGCATATAATCCTAGGGATCAAATCTAGGGTCATTATGTGCTTTTGGTGGATTTATTTAAGGGTCCCATCCACTAATATTGGTATATACTTCGTCATTTAACCATATTGTATTAAATGGAATGATTGGTATTCCAAACCCTTTACCCTACCATAAGGAATGGAGATGCGCTAAATGAGTGGGCAGTTTTCTCGATCCGGGGCAGCTTTAAGGAAGATTGCCCCTAAGTGATAACAGCAACTTGGTTTGCTTCATTCTAATGACAGGAAAATATCACAAATGATGCATCTGAATGTATGTAAAGGTGATTTTCATTGAGACCCAAACTGGAGTTGTAAAGCCTACTCAGTAATTATCTTAATACATTTTTTTAGTTTGAAAAAATTTAAAGTTCCCAAGGGATTCGCCAGCCTTTGAGCCCCCTTCCGGAGCCATGGGAAAAGGTTTGTGGGGCGGAGCCTCTCCGAAGGGTCCCATTTGGGCAGTTTGTCATGAAAAACTGGGAGGAACTCCTCTACAATTCCTCTTTTTATATGGATTAGTCCTGTTGTGACAAGTTGGTTTGTTTACCAATTTTTCAATTTTATGGCTTGGTTTAGCACTTTTTAAGTGATGTCGGGTAGGCTCATTGGAGCGCTTTGACTATGTGTGGTGTGTTAGAGTCTCACCTTAATTTATTTTTGTTTTTGGGGAAAATATAAGGTAAAAACCCCATGATTGAATCTTTTAGTGTTCCACAATGGATAAAATGTACTAGCCTTGAATCTTTGGATTTGGAGACAAGATTTTTTAGCTTCTTTTGCATATGGATCAATAGTTTGGGTGTAATTGAAAATAAAAAATATTGTTTTTCATGAATGTCTATTTGTCATTGGATGAACATACTAATAATGCATGTCAATATCTGAAATATAGTGCATTAAAAGTAAGGGTTTGTTATTTGGAGGGAAGCTCGACTTTAGCCCCCTTATCGAGGATTCTAAGTTGTGCAATACATTCCCCTAAGTCCCGACTTGTCAGTTTGGTCGGGGGCTCGCTACCTAGATTGAACTCTGTAGGCATGCCTTTGTACCTCATTTGTATAAGGATCAGGGTGCATGAAGTTTTACTGTCGATTAGGACAGTAGGGTGCTGAGGATGCCACTCTTAGAGTGGGTTTACAGGTGTGTCGGTTGATTTTAGACTTAGTTTGAAAACTGGTTTTATCAATTTTATTGGACGGACCGACCTGGTGTGCCGGATGGACCAACCTTGAATCATACATACTACTAGACAAACTAGGCTTAATTAACAAAGTTTAAGTTTAGTGATTGTACCCTCGTGCTTGTGACGCATCCGGATTAGAGTTCCATGATTGTTGTCGACCAAAGAGGTTGAGTCTTCCTCTAATATAAGCTAAGGTAGGGTGCAACAACTTGGATTATATTCTATAATATTATTAACTGACCAATTATTAATTAATCGCCAGATTAATTAATAATGAATCAACTAACTAGTAGCTTTGACTTAAAGAAGGTCAAAATGTGATTGAAAGTCAAAAGGATCGACCTTTGAGAGCCAAGTCAAGCTTTCACTCAACTAAAGAAGATGAGCAAAGTTGGACTTTGTGGTTGTAGAATTGTAAAAGTGAGAGTCGGAGTCATTGATGCTTGAGAAGCGCTCGATCAAGTAATAAGAGGGGGAAGAGTGATATTTATAGGCAAGGAGGTGGCTGAGCTAGGCCAAATCGGCGCCTGACATCTTTTAATCGGCGTTGCTACCTCTTGATTGGCGTCGACCAGGTGCCTCGACGGTGGCTAGATCAGTGCTGGCACTAGGGTGATCAACCCCGCCACTAGGGTGGTCGGCGCGAATCTTGGATTTTTACCAACTTGCCGCCACCCTCAATTTTAGGATTTTTAGGCTTTTAGGAGTTTGTTCGAGGCCAAACGACGTCTGATCAAGCTGATTCTCATGTTGTTAAAACCATAGCAAAATTTTCTAGAACTCGGTGCAAATATCATAGTCAAAACTTTGCCATTAGACATCTGAATCGAGAAAGATTTATTGATTATTCGCATTCTAGACCTCTGAATGGAAGTTTCTAAGGCCATATGGATGTGGTGTGTGCCACACGTAATGGCGTTAGGCCCTTTCCTGATCAGGAAGGTCATAGAGAAGAAACAGAGCAATTAGGGGTGATTTGAGATGAAGTAGGCGGGGCACTTCCCAATGGCCTATTTATAGACAAATGGGGGTGTGTGGCTCTATTTTAGGGCTTATGTCGCCAAATGCCACTGGTAGACCCCAAAATAGGTCTAGGTCCTATAAAAGCTCAATTTCTACCCTAAAAATAGACTTGATGATGATAACCTCATTTGCTAATGAAGATGTTGAAGCATCGAATGAACTTAATTTCAAAGCGATGATCTGAGCTTAGAAAAGCAACCTTTAAAACCAATATTTCGTATTTTGCATAACGGGGCTCATAAGTTCATCTCGATCTGGCCCAGGACATGCTTCGGTGCCCTACAGCAATTTATGAGTCACTTGGACCGTTTTCATAAAAATCAGGTCGGTTCACCGACGGGACCCATAGTGGCCCTTATGAGGCGCATGTGTGGAGTGCAACAGTCGTGACGATATTTCTCGTGATAGAATGAGTTTGGAATGTCCGATTGATTCTATTCTTGAACTAGTTATGCTAGGGTAAGAAATTGGATCCATTGGATCATTTTCATATTTTTGGGGTTCGTGCCCAAATAGGGTTCAAAAATGAGTCTCGAGTTCACCTAGGATAAATTTTCACGCCCTACTACGTGCCATTTGGACTGATTTTGTGAAAAATTGAAAACTAGCTCATTTGTGAGGCCCATCGGTGGGGCCTACTTGGTATATAAGCAATGAATAGTGTCATTTTTCTTCATTTGCCTATAAATACCACTGTTGAAATCATAAAAAACTTAAGCTTCTAAGATCAAATACACAAAAAATTATTGAAAAATAATAAAATAAAATCAATTTTCTGTAAAAATCTCATGAAAACTTTATAGTTTATAGAGTGAGTGTGTGTTTCCAATAAGATCATAAAGTGTTATTGGTTCACACACACTTCCAGAAATGTGAAATCAATCATACAATCTCGGATTATCCTTCAATAATCAAAGTTCATAGGCTGTTCTTCATTCGTTTTCAAGCAAATCACGCATTTTTCTTCAAAATGAGGTAATGAGAGTCTAAACTTTGTCTCTTTTGTATTTCTATTTCATTTCAATGTTAAATCATCAAAATTGAGTCATTTGTGAGAGGAGCTCGCAAAAACTCAATTTTGCAAAAAATCTACACCTTTCCAAGCTGATTTGGCGCTAGCTGCTTGCAAGGCAACCTCTTGCAAGTGGTGCACACCACTTATTAAGTGGCTCACGCCAGGTGTGACTGCCTCGTAGTAAATGAACCCAAAAATCTACAAATTTTTTATATGAGTTTATTATCATGGCTTATGGATCCCAACCCATTTTTCCCATTACGTAGTGATTATTTAATGTTTGTAATTGGGAAATTATCTACCTAGCCTAGGAGATTTTCTATTTATGAGATGTATGCATGTGTTAATGTTTTGAGCCGGATAATAATGTGTTTCTTGAAACTTTCTTGCATTTTTTGATTTTCTGACAGTCATGAATTTTGATTACTTTGGTATAGGATGAAAATCACTTTCAGTGGTGTGAGATCATCATCTCAAAAGCCAAATAAATTAAAAGACTTAAATCGTGCCTAGATTTTGAGATTAAAGCGAGTTCAACTACGGCGTAGGACTCATTTTTTGAATCCGGATAAGTACGTTGATAATTATAACATTATTTTTTGCAATGATTTGTGAATTTTACTCATCTTTCCGAGATGAATATTATGATCATGAGCTTGAAACTTTGTTATAATTATTAAATCCACTGACATTATAACTCAACTAATATTCATTTTACTCACATTTAATTCTTATTCTATATATTAATATGATTATATGTTGTTTATTTAATTTTCTATTTATCTGATGTTTCCAACCTTAATTTATTTTTCTATCAGTTTGAATTTTTATTATTTGTTGTTCATTTTCGACAATTTATCCTTTATTGGACTAACATTCTGTTCTTCGTAATTTTTGTTAATATTTGCATGAATCATTTGTGTGATTGTTTGAATATGCTGTAATAATTAAGTTATACTCATTGTAATTTTTCTGTGATTATATGATTTATTTAGAAAATTTATAATTTAATATTCTACGAGGTTTATAATATTATTGATGTAATTTGTTGAGAATTCATAAGAATTGTCATTTAAATTGGTTTGTAATAGTTAGGTATATTTTTATTTGGTTTGCAGTAATTTTATTTATATTAATTTGAATTCATTAAATGGAAAATGTGAATATGTAATGGGATGAATGGATAGAATGTAATTTAGGAAGGTTGCAATTCTTTTCTTCTTTTTCGTTCTTTGTGATTGTTTATTTCCATGCTTGACGAATAGTTTAGATGATGATAATATGCTTGGATGACACCATTTTCAAAAGTTGCATAAAATGTATTACATCTCAATTAGAATTAATACAGCAATTAATAAATAAATGAATATATAGGCAACTAGGAGGCCGGTTTAGACCAGGCGGAATGGGTGCTTAACACCTTCCCATCTTCTTACCCAATTCATGAACTCACTCTAGTTAAAACCGAATTAGTTAATTCTAATGAATTAATTAATTTGAGAATTTTTTCCTAATTTTAGGATGGTGACTCCAAATATTTTTGGAAACATTACCAAACAAAGGAAACCACTTCCCTAAGGATTAAAATGGGTTGGATAAAATAATTTTATGAATTAAAAAGAATCAAACCCGTTTGATTCAGTTTACTTAAGTGACTCCTGAGAAAGCCATGAGATGGTGCAAAAGCTCGCCGTCGTCATCCTCGCGACTTTGCTAGGGACCTTTAGAGAGTTAATTTCGTTAGTTATCCAAATATTGATATCTATTAATAGCGCTATTAATTTTAAATTGAGTTTTTTTTTGTACTTATAAATGTCATTTATGCATTTATTCTTCTCTTAATCTCCATTCAACCTAACACCCTTATGTGATATTAGGGAGATGTGATCTCGTCACTCTATCCAACTGTTGAGATATGCCACTAATATACACCACCCATAAGTCAAGTGCTATAACACCCCAAAATTTCTAATAGCTTGTAAATTAAGCATAAAATGTTATATATTTGATTATTGATTATAGGTGATTTTTGGCTTAAATGAAGACTTTTCACTTGGTTTTCATATTTTCCATAGGAAATGTTACATTTGGCAAAAAGGAAGCTTTTGAGGCTAATTTCGTGAAGTTTTTGATGATGCTATCAAATTGGTGCTAATTCTTCAAAATCGCTTCTGGAAAGTTAGCACTTGGGCAGGCATAGGGAGAGACCAGTCCAGGAGAGAGAATAGCTGCTAGAAGTATTGTAATAGCGCTTGGGCAAGCGCTATGTAGCCAGTCCGCAAGAAAGAGAAATGCTTTTGGAAGTCTTGGCATAGCGCTTGGGCAAGCGCTATGCAGTCTGCACATGCAGTTAAGAGAAAAGCTACTGGAAGTTTTGTAATAGTGCTTGGGCAAGTGCTAAAGAGCTGCAACTTGGATTTTTACAAATCTTGCCAAACGCGAGGAAATCTTTTAAGTGCAAGCTGGCCCAAATTTTTAGGAATTTTATAGATAATTAAATATTTTAGATTTATTTTAAAATGATAATATTTAGTTTTAGGGATTTCTTTTCTTTATAAATAGTATTAGAAGATTTGTAAAGGGGATCTTCTCCTCTTTCTCCGGACTTTCATTTCTAGGCTTAAAATAAGATAACAGATCTACTTTTATTTCTTCGTGTTCTTCACAGTCATGAGCAGCTAATCTCAATATTTTCGGTCAAGGGTTGAATTCAAGTAGGGATTCTTCACAATCGTAAGATCTAAACGCGATAAGTATACTCTTCAAATTTGATTGGCTT
This sequence comes from Jatropha multifida, assembly GCA_948099535.1. Taxonomy (NCBI): domain Eukaryota; kingdom Viridiplantae; phylum Streptophyta; class Magnoliopsida; order Malpighiales; family Euphorbiaceae; genus Jatropha; species Jatropha multifida. The sequence continues at coordinate 20,248 of CANUEX010005008.1, forward strand.
TTGTGTGTTTTCTGAGTTTATGAGAAACCCCATCTCTAGTGTTTTCTTATTGTTTGTTCAATAAGGGCCCATTGTTCAATCTATAGGAAAGCATATAGCTATCAATAAGGTTGAGATTCATATTGTCTAATTGAATTGAATAAGTAGCAAATAATATAATTTGATTGCGTCCAAGCCTTCGAACTATATTATGGAAACCCACAATCTGTTTTAAATGAACCACACTTGTGAGTTTGTTGAATAGGGCAGGGTCTTTCTAGTTTGTACTGCTGTTGGTGAATTAAATTCTATTGCTTGTTTAGAGTTGTTCACTAATTAGGGGTTGTTCGAGCGCTTTGTCTATTTAATCTAATATTACGGAAAGACTCTTCGGAGGCGTTTGTCCAAAGATTATAACCTTTCAGTCTTTTGATTTTTAGAATTATCTTTGCATCAATGATCGATCAAGAGAATCCCACGTTACGAATCATCCTTGGCTGAATCGTTTCCTCTATTGGTATTTAATTATTTAATTTATCGCTTTCTGTTACATAGTTGTTATTTTCAATTGCAACTTGATCAAAACCCCCCTTTTTATTTATTTGTCTTTATAAACTAGTTTCAAATTAAAAATCAGGTTTTGTTAGTGTAGGTCCCAATAGGCATATATCCAAGAGGGGGGTGAATTGGTATTAAAAAAAATTTTCTTTTTCAAGAATATTATAATCACAGCAGAAGCAACTCATATACCAACTCAGATCAGATAGCAATAATGTATGAAGCATTAAAACATTCAATCTCATTTACCCCATGCGTTAGAACAAATTGCTTAACCAGTGTAGAAAACAGCTCACTAAAATCAGTCTGCAAAAATACTGCAAGATAGCAACTAATTTAGGCAAACTTAAAAGTTAATATTCATTATGCAGTACCAATTACAGTGTTGATTCATTAAACATAAATGAGTGATCAAGCAAATATGTAAGAGTGTGTGTAATAGTCAAGAGAAGAAAGAGGAAAAAAACAACACAGCCATTTTTATAGTGGTTCAACACTTTTCTCGCCTACATCCACTCCTCAAGAATCTATCTTGAGTTCCTCCACTATCAAACTCTTTTAAAGGGCAAGAGTAAAGCCTATTACAATGATATAGTTCAACACTTAGAACTAACCATTACCCATAAGTTTTTCAAAGAACTTATAAACTTATCCTTTCTAGTTTTTGTCAAAGAACTAGATGAAACTTAACCCCACTAGTTTTTACTTAAGAACTAGTGAACTTACAAGGCTTTTCTCTTTACACAGAAGAGGGGTGCTTGATTACCCAAACTGCACAAGCTTTGCTTACACAAGAATTTTCATTTAAGTTTTTCCTCTATTCTATTTTAGATTACACAGACCTATAATAGAAAGAGAGTTATGCCCATTTAAGCTTAGGAAAGAGATTTTAAAAGGTTTTCAGATAAATTTTGAAAAATCTCTCTCAACAGAATTACTGTTCATCTTCTTCCTTTAAACGTGGAGCATTTACAGCATAAAGAAGAAGAAGAAGAAGATCAAGAAGAAGTGACAGGATTGAGATGAGAGTTTTTGAAATTTAAAACAAGTAAACACAAACTTCTTCTCAAAATAACCAGTTTTCTCTTCGTTAGAAATTGTTCATGAAAAATCAAAAAGAAGAAGAGAGAGATGAGAGGATTTGAATAATAACACTGAAGATCAGTTTTTCACTCTCATACCTGAAAATATCTGCCAGCCCATGTTTTATATCAAACCATATTTTTCTTCCCGTTGGAAGCTTGAAGTTAACGTTAAAGATGGAGAAGAGAAGAAGGAAAATGGCGGCAGTACCTTTTGCATGAAAAGAGGGAAGAGTTGGGCTTATGATGTTTTATAGAAATGGGTCTTTTCAAATTGCAAAGCCCAAGATAATTTAACTTTCATTTTTGCCTCCAAAATCTTTTTACCGAAAAGAAATGTATTTTAATTTTGAAAGATGAAATTTGAAATGCATTTTCCCTCTTAATATTTCAAGAAATATTATTTTAATAAAAATGTCTCTTTTAAGTAGATATTTTAGAAATATAAGAAAGATTATTTTGATTTAGCTATAATAGGCATGACTTATCTTTCTATTTTAACAAATTGAACTAGACTAAATTAAACTAGGCTAACTTACAAATTACATTGCCTCTAATTCTTCAAATAGCCTTATTTGTCTTCAATTGGATGAGCTTTAGCCTTCAATTTGATGAAACTCCTTCAATTAATTTCTACAAAAGACCTTAGAAGCACACTATATAATAATTTATTTCAATTTATTATTTTTGTTTATCATAAAAAAATTAAGGTTGTAAAAGCCCTTGAGCCAACAGTTAGTCTCTAGGGTTCAACCCTTCTTTCCCTATCTACAATTTATCTAGACTAGGACACCAAGAATTATTTTTGGTGGCCTCAACACCCATCAAATTTTGGCGTCGTTGTCGAGGACTAATATAAATTTGATTTTTGATTTTGATGACCAGAACTAGACAGGCAAATTTAAATTTTTATCCAAAAATCGAGAAGCGAGCCCGTGCATTACGGAAAGCAGCAAGACTGTAGAAGCAACAAGCAGCCACGACATCCACACCTCCTTTAGACAAACTAGCACCTGAATTTCCTACAGAATTTGAAGGAGCAGAAATCAAATTTGAAGAAGAGGAAGTCATGGCTGAGGAACAGGTAGTGAGACAGTTGCAAGCACCTCCGGTGGAGCAACAACCCCTCTGCATTACTTATCTAGCCCTAGAGGTGGCATTTGAGCTGAAATCCGGTCTAATACACTTACTTCCCATTTTTCGCGGGTTGGAGAATAAGGACCCCAATAAGCACCTGAAGGAGTTTGACGTAGTGTGCTCAAGCATGAAACCACAAGGAGTGACTAAAGAACATATCAAGTTGAGGGCATTCCCGTTTTCTTTACAGGATGTTGCTAGGGAGTGGCTATTCTATTTGCCCTCTGACACCATCAGATCATTAGAGGACATGGTCCGACTTTTCTTAGAGAAGTACTTTCTAGCCTCAAGAGCAGCCTTGATTCAAAAGGAGATCAGTGGCATCAAGTAGAAAGACACAGAAACTCTCCATGATTATTGGGAGAGGTTCAAGCGACTATGTGCAAGCTGCCTGCAACATAGAATTACTGAACAATCACTTATTCAGTATTTCTATGAAGGAATGTTGGATTTAGAGAGAAGAATGGTTGATGCAGCGAGTGGAGGGGCTCTTGTTAATAAAACTCCTCGACAAGCCCGCGAAATCATATCTACCATGGCTACCAACACACAGCAGTTTGGTAGACGTCAAGACATGCCAAGGAGATTCAACTAGGTAAGTGATTCTAATATTGAGCAAAACCTTAATGAGCTAACAAGTATGGTTCAAAGTATTGCTATAGGTATGTTCCCTTATGCTAAAGTATGTGGAATCTGCGCTTACCATGGACACACGACTGACATGTGCCCGACATTGCAAGAAGGTGATCAAGAACAAGTAAATGCTATAGGCAGATTTCCTAGCCAGCCTCAATGAAAGTATGATCCATACTCAAACACGTACAACCCAGGATGGAGAGATCATCCAAATTTTAGCTATGGAGGAAGGCCACAAAATGCGTAGCAATTCTAATATGCACCACAACAGCAGCACCCTCAAGCAAACTCTAAATTAGGTATGTCTCTCGAAGATATAGTTAAGTCGCTTGCTACTAACACTCAACAATTTCAGCAAGAGACCAAAACCAGTATTCAAAACTTAGAGAACCAAATGAGTCAGCTAGCTACCTCTCTAAGCAAATTGGAGTTGCAAGGAAAGCTACCTTCTCAAACCATTGTCAAACCCAAGCAAAATGTGAGCGCAATCACCTTGAGAAGCGGGAAGGAGTTGGTGACCCCAAAACCGAAGAAGGAATGTAGCGATTCAAAGAAAGAAGCTGAAGAGGAGATAGAGATACAGCAGACTGAGAACTCAGAATCACACTTGCCCAAGCCTTCGCTATTGGTGATACAACCCCCTTTTCTTGAAAGATTAGCTAGGTTGAAGAAGGATAAAGAAGCAAAGGAGATCCTTGAGACTTTTCTCAAGGTAGAGGTAAATATTCCATTATTAGATGTAATTAAACAAATTCCTCGTTATGCGAAATTTTTGAAGGAACTTCGCACTAACAAAAGGAAGCTAGTTGGTTATGAAAGGGTGAGTGTGGGGGAGAATGTTTTCACTATGTTGTAGAAAAAATTACTCCCCAAGTGTAAGGATCGAGGTATGTTTGCTATCTCTTGTAAAATTGGCAATATTGGTATTAAAAAGGCTATGTGTGACTTGGGTTCATCCATAAATGTTATGCCATTGTTAATTTATTCCAGTTTGAGTGCTGGTCCATTAAAAAATACCTCTGTTGTGATTCAATTAGCTGATAGGTCTGTAGTGTACCCTGAAGGGGTGTTAGAGGATGTGTTAGTGCAAGTTAATGGATTGATATTCCTTGTTGATTTTTTTGTGTTAGATATGGAGGATGATAGATCCCCCACTTCTTTTGAAATTCTACTAGGGAGACCATTTCTTAGCATACCTAGAGCGAAAATCGATGCTCATGATGGTACTATTACCATGGAGTTTGATGGTGATGTAATCAAGTTTAATGTGTATGATTCTATGAAATATCCATGTGATTTGTTCCATGTTTATAGTGTTGATATTGTTGAACTTTTGACTCAAGATCTTTTTGAGCACGATGTCAATGATGTTAATGTTGTACTCAATGTAGTGATTTGCAGGAGTATTGACATCGACAGTCTAGGTAAAGTTGAAGACAAGTTTTCATTTGATGAAACACTACAGGAAGTTGTGCATGAAATGGAGGTGACTAGGCCTTTGAAAGGTAACATTTGTAATCTAGAGTTACCTTCTTCTCACACCAAGCTTTTGCCTTCTATTTTGCAGCCACGCAAGTTAGAGTTGAAGCCTTTGCTCGACCACTTGAAGTATGCCTACTTAGGTGAGGGAGAAACACTTTCGGTAATCATTTCTAACAAACTCAACAAGGTGCAGGAAGAAAAGTTGGTCCGAGTTTTGTGCAAGCATAAAGAGGCTATTGGATGGACCATAGCTGACATTAAAGGGCTGTGCCCATTGACGTGTATGCACTGCATTTTGTTAGAAGAAGGAAGCAAGCTGATGGGTTATATTTGTATAGTATTTTTAGCTTAGTTTTTATTAGGAATTTTAGTATTTTTAAATTAGTTTAATTAGTTTTTTACTTAGATTTATTTATATTTTTAGTAACTTTCCGTGATTCTTGATACGCTTGATTTGAAGAGTTTTTAGCAGGAAAATAGCCAAAAAACGCATAGAATAAGGTTGGGGTTGAAATTGGAAATCTAAGAGCTCAACATGGCCAAGTCAGGGGAGTACACGGGCATGTCATGCAATGCCACGGCCGTGGCACCTACTAAAAAATCAAATGGGCCGAATTTAGGTACTCAACCCATGTAAATTTAAGACATGAGTGTGGCCTTTGCATGGGTTGCATGGAAATACTAAAAGGACTCATCTCAAGCATTGCTCAAGCCCAACTTGATGAAAGAAGACTTCTAAACAGAAAAGGAATCCAATTCAAATCAGTTTCCTACTCGGATTCGAAGACACCCTATGAAGTCTATATAAAGAGAGAGCACAACAGCAATCAGGCCTGAGGAGATTAATATAAATTGATTCATTCATTCATCGATTTTGCATTGAATTATAGATCTCAAATCTAGATTCTATTCTTTTCTTAATTTTTCTCTCTTTGTAAGAATTCAAGCAATCAAGTTGTGTAAAGAATCAAGGGAGCCATCTACGCTATTTTTTGACTAGTTTTTATCTCTAAACTCTTGATCTCATTTTTATTTCCATCAATTCTTATTATTTATGGAATTATTTTTAGATTTTATTGAGTTTTATTTAATTACTATGCCGAATTAAACTCTCATACTAGGGATTTGATGTAGCTTAACTTCTACCCCAATTTATGATATTAGATTTGTTTTTCTTTGTTCAAGTTATAATTTATTACTTAACTTAATGCTTCCAGGCAGAGTTTCTCCCCTAGATTGATTTATTTCATTAATCGCTATCGGAATAAGGGTTTTTGATAAGAAAAGAGTAATAAATTACATAGGAATAATAACTTGATGCGGAAGCTATATGGTTTGACTCATGGGGGTTTTTCATAATTTAATGGCCTTTGGTTATGAATTCTTGAACAAACCATAAAACTTAATGATTTAATTCATGTTTAGTTGCACTATTGGGAGATAGGCAATTAATGGGATTAAAATAGCTAACAATACATCGGGAGAACTTGTTAGTGACTTTAGGGTTGTTTCCCCTGCTTGAACAATTAAAATTGATTAACAAACTAATAAAATAAATTAGGTAGTGTTAAGTGAAGTCAATATCCCTAGTGGCTTTTAAACCTTGATTTCTTTTCATCAATTAGTTTTATTTGAATTCTTTTCTACTATTTTTACTTTTATAAATACCCTCTTTTATTATCGTTTAAATAATAATAGATTAAAATAATTTTGGTACTTGGTATACAAACTTCATGGGGCGATACTCTACTCACTCTTTATTACTTGTTGTGATTTCGTGCACTTGCGAAAGTTGCGGTCAAGTTTTTGGCGCCGTTGCCGGGGATTGGCGTTACCAATATCAATATTAATATTAATTAATCTATTATTAATTTAGACATTTATTTTTCTATTATTTTAATTTTTCTTAAGTTTCTTTCAGTTGTTTATGCAAAGACGTTCTCAAAGTTGTGAATCTTTAGTTTTTGATCCAGAAATTGAAAGGACTTATCGAAGGAATAACGCAGCCAAGATAAATCGAGAGCGTGAACAACGAAGGCAATCAACCATGGCTGGATTAGGAAACGAGATTCATAACTTAGTGGGGCAAGAGGAGTAAGGGATATTGCAGCATTAGTTGGAACAAAATCAAAGAAATCCTATTCGCACTTTACGTGACTACACTACGCCTTCTCTCAATGGAACCACCTCTAGTATCACTAGGCCTAGGGTAGAAGCTAACAATTTTGAGATAAAACCTACCATTATTCAAATGCTTTCTACCGCAATCCAATATGGAGGGTTACCTAGTGAGGATCCAAATGCCCATATCACTAATTTCTTGGAGATTTGTGATACCTTTAAGCAAAACAGAGTTTCTGAGGATGCTATTAGGTTGAGATTATTTCCTTTCACCTTGAGAGATAAGGCACGTGCTAGGTTACAATCATGCCCTGCAAGAAGTTTTACCACATGGGATGAGCTAGCTTGAAAATTTTTGGCAAAATTCTTTCCATCTTCAAAGACCACCAAGCTACGCAATGAGATATTAACTTTTGCCCATCATGATCAAGAAAGCTTGTATGAAGCTTGGGAGAGATTCAAGGACTTGTTGAGAAAATGCCCACATCATGCTCTTCCTAAGTGGCTCCAGGTATAAACTTTCTATAATGCATTATCTCCTAATATTAAGATTACTTTGGATGCAGCTACTGGAGGATCCTTTGAAAGGAAAGGGATTGATGAGGCCTATGATTTAATAGAAGAGATGGCGAGCAATATTCATTATCAAAATTCTTTGGAAAGGAAGAAGACTGCAGGGGTCTATGAGATTGATGCCATAACCGCACTTAATGCTAAGGTGGATAATATGGTAAGGAAATTGGATTTGTTGATCACTAATTCTATTAATTCTATTGTGCAAGCTTGTGATAGGTGCAATGGTCAACATGGAATTGGGGAATGCATGCTAGATAATGTGGACCCTCAAACTTTAGAGCAAGTTAATTACATGATGAATCAAGGAAGGAAAAATTACCCATATTCAAATTCTTATGACAACAGGTTGAGGAATCATCCTAATCTTTGGTATGGGAATCCAAACAACGCCTTGAATCCACCATCAGGCTTTCCTCCACAAGAGAAAAAGGTACATGATGATCTCCTTACTGCTCTTTCTAAATCTCACATGGAGTTTATGAATGAAACTAGGGAAAATCACAAAATCCAACAAGCGGCAATTAGGAACTTGGAAATTCAGTTTGGACAGTTTGCAAGCATGATGGCCTCAAGACCTCAAGGTACGTTACCTAGTAACATTGAGAAAAATCCTAAAGAACAGGTACAGGCCATTACCTTGAGAAGCGAAAAAGAATTGGAGGATCCCCCAAAGAAGGAAAAAGGAAAGAAAGAAGAGAAGGATATTCCTATTGTTGATCTTGAGGGGAAAGAAGAGGTAAAACCTTATGTGCCACCCATTCCTTTTCCTTAAAGACTCAAGCAATCCAAGGATGACAAGAGCTTCCTCAAATTTCTTGATGTGTTCAAAAAGCTTCAAATAAATATTCCTTTTGCCCAAGCTCTTGCTCAAATGCCCAGTTATGCAAAATTTTTGAAAGAGATTTTGAGCAAGAAACGGTAATGTTAACGGAGGAGTGTAGTGAAATCATTCAAAATAAATTGCCTCCTAAGTTAAAAGATCCAGGGAGTTTTTCTATCCCTTGTAATATTGGAAATCTTGACTTTGATAAGGCTTTAGCTGATTTAGGTGTAAGTATTAATCTTATGTCTTATGAAGTCTTTAAAATGCTAGGGATGGGATAGCTGAAGCCAGCAAGGATGTCCCTACAATTAACGGATCGTTCGATCAAATATCCAAGGGGAATTGTGGAGGACATACTCGTCAAGATAGGTAAGTTTATTTTTCCTGTTGATTTTGTTATTCTTGACATTGATAAAGATAGAGAAGGATCCCTCATTTTTGGAAGACCTTTCCTTGCGACTGCGCGAGCCTTGATCGATGTTCATGATGGTAAGTTAACTCTAAGGATAGGTCAAGAGGAAGTTGTTTTTGATGTTTTAAAATCTTGCAAACTTCCTATGGACTCTGGTGATTGTTTTAGAATTGATGTTGTGGATAATTGTGTGGATGACACTTTGCATTCTAAAAACATTAATAACATTGATAAACAAAACATCATAACTAAGGAAGAGAGTGAAGCTCCTAAGCAAGAACTAAAAAAGCTTCCTTCTCATCTTAAATATGCTTTCTTAGGTGATAATAATTCCTTCCATGTTATTATTTCTTCTTACTTGTCACTTGATCAAGAGGAAAGGTTGTTGCAGGTTTTAAGGAAGCATAAAAAAGCATTAGGATGGTCAATTTTAGATTTGAAGGGAATAAATCCAAGCATGTTCATGCATAAAATTTTGATGGAGGATGACTACAAACCTACAATTGAGCACCAAAGGAGATTGAATCCAAACATGAAGGAAGTACTCAAAGCCGAAATCATTAAACTTTTGGATGCAAGAATTATTTATCGAATTTCGGATAGTAGTTCGGTAAGCCCTATGCAAGCTGTTCCTAAGAAAGGAGGTATGACAGTTATCTCTAATAACAATAATGAATTGATTCGTACTAGAACTATCATAGGTTGGCGTGTGTGTATTGATTATTGTAAATTGAATAAAGCAACACGTAAAGACCACTTTCATTTACCCTTCATTGATCAAATGCTTGCGAGACTTGTAGGATATCCTTACTATTGCTTTCTAGATGGTTATTCGAGATATTTCCAAATTCCTATAGCCCTTGAGGATCAAGAAAAGACTACTTTCACTTGCCCTTATGGTACTTTTGCATATAGGAGAATGCCTTTTGGACTATGTAATGCACCTACGACTTTTCAAAGGTGTATGATGTCCATATTTTCTGATATGGTTGAGAAATTCATTGAGGTTTTTATGGATGATTTTTCTGTGTTTGGGTCTTCTTTTGATGCTTGTCTTCATAACCTTTTTCTTGTAATGCAGCGATGTGAGGACACTAACCTTATTTTGAATTGGGAAAAATGTCAATTTATGGTTAGTGAAGGTATTGTTTTAGGGCACCAAATTTCTGAAAAGGGAATTGAAGTAGACAAAGCAAAGATTGAAGTGATTGAAAAGCTACCACCTCCAAATTCAGTTAAAGGAGTTAGAAGTTTTCTTTGACATGCTGGATTTTATAGGAGATTCATCAAGGACTTCTTAAAAATCACTAAACCTCTTTGTAATTTATTAGTTAAAGATGTTGATTTTGATTTTAACTATGAGTGTTTACATGCTCTTGACAGGTTAAAAAAGGAACTAATTTCAGCTCCTATAATTGTCGCACTTGATTGGAATTTACTGTTTCAGCTTATGTGTGATGCTAGTGACCATGCTGTAGGAGCCGTACTTGGGCAAAGGAAGGAGAAGAAGTTGCATTCATCTATTATGCTAGTCAAACCTTAAATGATGCGCAACTCAACTATGCCACCACTGAAAAGGATCTCCTAGCTATTGTTTTTGCATTTGATAAATTTAGAGCATATTTGATAGGAGCTAAAACAATAGTCTATACTAATCATTCAACTATTAAATATTTGCTTGAAAAGAAAGATGCAAAGCCTAGAATAATTCGTTGGGTTCTTCTCTTACAGGAATTTGATTTGGAAATTTGTGATAAGAAAGGAACTGAAAACCTTGTGGCTAATCACCTTTCCAGACTTGAGTTGGGGAAAGAAGAGAAAGAAGAGGTTCAGATCAATGAAGACTTTCCCCATGAGCATCTCCTTCTCTTAGCAAATAAGCAAATTCCATGGTATACTGATATAGTAAATTTCCTTACCTGTAAAATTCTCCCTCTTAATCTCTCTTACCAGCAAAAGAAAATGTTTTTCCATGATGTTAAATTCTATTATTGGGAGGACCCTTTCTTGTTCAAATATTATAATGACCAAATGTTTAGAAAGTGTGTGCCAGAGGAAGAGATGGAAAGTGTGCTCAAACATTGCCATACTTTTGAATGTGGAGGGCATTTTGGAGGAAACAAAATAGCGGCACAAGTACTCGAAAGCGGTTTTTATTGGCCTAACTTATTTAAAGATGCTTTTAACTTTGTTCGTCTTTGTGATCGTTGCCAAAGATTAGGTAATATCTCCAAGAGACATGAGATGCCATTGAACAACATTCTTGAAGTGGAGATCTTTGATGTTTAGGGACTGGATTTCATGGGACCATTCCCATCTTCCTATTCCAATCAATACATCTTGGTGGCGGTGG
>CANUEX010005028.1:0-40023 GCA_948099535.1 Jatropha multifida
CCCCCCCCCCCCCCCCCCCCCCCCCCCCCCCCCCCCCCCCCCCCCCCCCCCCCCCCCCCCCCCCCCCCCCCCCCCCCCCCCCCCCCCCCCCCCCGAAATGAATTTAATTCATTTGTTGTTTTTTTTAACGAAATTAAAAGGTTGGCTTCATATATGGAAGATTTTTATATAAATTTTATTTAGATTTATCTCGTAGTTTGTTTTAGCTTAGTATAGAAGGAAATTATAAGAAATGGAAAGTTATGGTAATAAATGATTTTCTTTTTTCTTACTGGTTTTTGAATTTAATTTTTCTTTGAATTACTGAGGAAGAAAATTTTTGTACTTCAATTTTATATCTTGCTTGTCTGAGTAAAATGACCTGATTAAGTCTTGTAATTGCAACCAATTCTTTTGTTTGTAATCTATGACGCACTTTATTGAGTATAAACTTATTTTTATTGGCATTAATTGTCCTATAAGGGGTTTTGATTGTTCTCCTCGAGGTTTGTTTTCTTGGTTTGCTTTAGCCAGAAATGGAATTTGTGTGATTCATAGCAAGGAAGCTAGCGGGTAGTTTAGTAAATATGAATAATAATAATGGAAGAAATTCATCTTATATGACTAGTGTAATTTATTATCATATAAGGAAATAGTAAGCTGCAGAGCATTCTTTTGATTACCTTTAGAAATTACTCCATATTTGCCACTGACTTGTTAGATTGCGATAGATTCTTTCTGCTTTGAGAGTTTGAGTAAAAGTTTTGTATCTTTATTATTTGCTTAATAGTTTATGAATTAGTTTAACCGATATGCAATTGGGATTATGAAATTTATTTTGGTTGGCGTCTTCAGTACCCTCTTAATAGTTGAGAGCTAGCATTTGAGAGGACCATGGAGGAAGATTTGAAATCATCACATGATTGTTAGCTGTGGTTTGATCAGTGCTCACCTTTTGTCCTGTGTCATAAACCTTCAGAGGAGTCCTGAGAAATTATATCATTTATGTTGAAGCTAACTTTGGTATTGTAGATGTCTGCTTGTTCCTCTTGTGTTCAAATGAATTTATCTGGTCATATTATTGTAAGTTGAATTATTTTCTTAATGCAATTTCAACAAGGCTTGCTAAAAAGTAATCAGCTTTCTAAAAAACAATCTCTTCGCTGGCCTGTTGATGTGCTTCACTTATTATTTATCTGAATTTTCAATTAAGGTGAATCTCATTGTTGCTTGGGTTGTTGCAGTTTTATAGACACTCAGTAGCTCAGCATGAGAGTGACTTGCTGTCATTAGTTCATTCTATTGTGGTATCCATCAAGGAGACAGACCTTCAGCTTGTTAAATCAGGTCCATGTAATGCTTGCTGCATTAGATTTTCTCTGGTGAAGCACTTGAGACTTGCCGGTTACGATGCTGCTGTATGTGCATCTAGGTGGCAGGGTGGTGGCAAGGTCCCTGGAGGTATGCAATGTGGCAATCTTATTCCAAATTTTCTTTAAGGGAGAGGACTATAACTGGAGAGGTTCCATACTAGATTTTGAATATTTTCTTGATCTAATGTCTTTAACTAGATTCTGAATATTTACTTGACGTGTCTCTGAAATGGCAATCTATTTCCATTGAAATAATGCTGACTCTTTTATTTATTTTTTTCTAATTTTTTTTAATTATCTTGTAAGTTCCCCACCAAGTGGGAATGAAAATAGGGCCTTACACATCTAGCTCCCATCTTGCATTTTATATCTGGAGGGAAAAAATTCTGGTGATTTGTTTTGCTTATGCATTTCCATTCCCTATTTCTCCTTGTGTTTTATAATATGAATGTCTACATCTGATGTCTATATTTCTATCATATGTCTGCTTGTTTTATCCTTTCTGAAGAGTTATCATTTCTTCAACCCTTCATAAAATCCTATTTTTATGTAACAGGGGATCACGAATATGTTGATGTGGTTACCTATAACAGTGGTGGGAACTCTGAGCGTCTGATTATTGATGTTGACTTCCAAAGCCATTTTGAGATAGCTAGAGCAGTAGACTCTTATGACAGAATATTGAAGTCACTTCCTGTTATTTATGTCGGCACAATGACCAGGCTGAAACAGTATCTTCAAGTCATGGTTGAAGCTGCTAAATCTTCTCTCAAACAAAATTCAATGCCTCTTCCTCCGTGGAGATCTCTTGCTTATTTGCAAGCGAAGTGGCACTCACCGTACCAGAGGCATTTGACCCCAGATGAGCAAAGTTTTGGCAGCTTCAACTCTTCTGACCATAAACAATGCAGTGGACATTTAAAGAGGCTGCAATCGTCACTCCAATCTGAAATGGAAGAAGAGCGACTCTTGAAACCCATCAACACTGACAGTAACTGGAGAGTGAAGCGTGAGAGGCGGAGACATTCCTTCTTGAGGGGTCTTTGAAGTGTATAGAAATTTTGCCTGGGAATGGAAAGTTCCCTTTGTGAGAGATTAATTGTACTGCGGCTTTCATTTGTAGTAATTCTTTTTCCTCGGAAGAAAAATAAGTGTCAACAAGAACAAACTCCAATTATATACAGAGGACATGAAGGATAATAACACTTCATATTTGGGATCATACAATTGTTTTTCATATTTTGTGCGTTGGCAGCAAGTGAGTTACCAGGTTTTGCGAAGTTAGCATATGGGACAATCCACAGCAGCATTTGCAGCCAAATCTGTCAGAACTTGCCTTACCAAGGTGCATTTCTTCACAGGTCACATTATTGTTTTTTTAATTTAAAAGTTTTATCCTGAATATATTCCTTGCCTTCTATTTTTTGGTCAAGGGATTTTTGTACTAATTTCTCTATTTTCCTGTTCATTCGGTTCCTTTTTCTAAAGTTGAGTTGCATGTATTTTCAAGCAATTGACAGATTGCTTTTGCGATATAATGCCCTATAAATTAATGAAATAGTTGCTTCTGATAGTTAATTATGCAGAGTGTCTATCTTATCTTGTCCTGTGATTCCTTTGCAAAATTGGTTCATTTCTTCTAGTTTAAGATGTGAATCTAAATGATCTGCAATTGCAAAGTATTATTCTAGTGCAGAGATTTTTCTTTTTGAGTGCAGTTTGTAATGCTTTTTCTTCCATGTTTGAAGGCCATATTTGTTCACTCTAATTAAGAAAGAAATGTAATTCTTAGAATATGATTTCTTTTTCTGGTTCGTCTATAAATAATTTTTTTATTTGAATAACTCAAATTAGTATATGTTAAACTCTGTCCCATAATATTTTTTTAAAATTGTCCTTTAAAATAAAGAAAGGTTATTTATAAAATTTAAAAATATTTATATTGAGGAATATAAAAGGAAAAGTAAATATGTCTTAACTCAGTGGACAAAGTACCTTGGAATATTGATAAATGGAAGCATGGACTTGCAGTCGCATACGAGTGAACAACATCCTACCATGGCAGTTTTCTCTTCTTCTTATTTGATCAACGAATATGAAATGTACAACGAAACAAAATAATATGATAAAAGCCAAAACATTTTCATGTTATTAGGCCATTAATAAATGCAATCTCACGGAAAAGCAAACATCAACATTTCGAGAATTGAACAAAACTTTATTATGATATCTAAAAATCATGTGATGATACAAAATATTTACCAGCTCAATCTTTGCTAATAGAGCTGCAAATAAAGTAGCTCATTAATAGCGAAAGCCTGTTTTGGGAATGTTATTCCTGTAAATTGGAAAATCAGTCTCCTGCTTCTCTGACAGAAATATTCTGGTTTGATGCACCTTTTGAATGAAAATTGTTTCATTCTATTTAAAAAATATATATATATTTTTTTAGAATGAAAAATATATTTTCCCTTATTAGAAAATAGAGGAAAATGTTAAAAAAAATAATGTTTCATTTATTTTCTATTTTCTCTTGGGTCTACTTGTTTTCGATCTTTCCAATTTGAAAAGAAAATAATGGAGAAAAATAAGAGTTTCACTTATTTTACTAAATTACCTAAATATCCAAAATAATTCGAATACATTTTAAAATAAATGAGAGCACAATTCAATAATTTCCAAATAATATTTTTTTTTCTCTAAAAATTTTGCTCTTTTCAAAAAAAAATTTTTTATTTTCTTTCATTTGTTATATCTAAATAAAAAGATGGAAAGAAAATTGACGATTTCTCATTATTTTTTTATTATTTTCCTTTCCTATTTTTTTTCACTGTTTCAAACAAAGTGTTAGCTCACCTCAAAAGTGATTTTCAAATTCATAGTGAATTTGGAATTCTATCCCCTTGAGTTTTTATTAAGTTGAGCTACAAGTAATTATTCTCTCTCTTCCATTTCAATTTTAATTAAGATGACCTAAATGAATGCATTTATATTTCTTTTTAAAAGTTATTATTTTTTTTATGACAACTGTTGTACATTGACAATACTCGTTATATTTATATTTTTTATCTATATAATATTAAAGTATAAGTTTTTTTTAGATTAAAATAAACATAATTAGTTAATTTGTATTAGATTTTGCCGTATAAACTACATGCAATGTTATTTCTTATGTATTTAATTTTATTTTTATATAATGAAGTGATAATAAAAATAAAGTTCAATTTAATCTTTATACTTAATCCTTCAGTCCCTATAAATATAGATTCTTAAAATCTTGATTGGTGCTCAAAAAGAAAATTAAGTTATTAGTCAATCCCCAACTCTTACCCTCAATCCTAAATTAATATTTATATACAGCTGTAATGAAAAATAATAGTAATGATTTTTTTTTATTGGTTGGTAAAAGAAAAGAAATGAAAAGATAATCTGAATTGATAATGATAATTATTTTTGCTATAGTGATAAATATTAAAGAAATGAATATATGAACATATTGAAATTCAAAAAATGACTAAAAACAGAAAATACTATTTTTCACTTTCATAAATACTATTTTCTTTCAAGTTAAACATATTTAGGATATAAAATAAAAAACATCCAGAAAATTAAAAATGTTTGATCATGAAGCCATCTATTTATTGCAAGGGAGATATAAACTTTTTACTAAATTAAAGTGATAATGATTACAAATTAATTCAATAACAAAAAAATAATAAATAATAAATTTTTATTAAGAATAAAACTTTTTTAAGAACTCAACATATAATAAGAAATAAATTATATTAAAAGAATTACAAATTTGACTTTCAAAAATAACTCTTAATTAAATTTTATTATGATGGATAAAAGAAATCAAGTCAATAAATGAAATTTACAAAATAAATGCTAGGATCCAAAATTGATCCCTTAAAGTTTATTCAAGTATTTCATTTTTCTATTATTTTAAGTTGCAAATTTAAAATAAATAAATAAGTTAATTAAGTAATTAAAAAAATTACATAAAAAACGTTATATTTTCTCCAAACAAACTCATAATTTTTCCTACAAACCATAAAAAAATTATACTTTCTTCTTTTTTATTATATATATTTATTTATTTAAAATATAATTTTTCTCTTTTTTTTTTCTTAACAAGAGGTATCTCGTGCCCACTGAGTTAGAACTAAATCCTACTCATATCAGGTCGGCCCAAGAGAAGACAAAATGCTCTTATTGAATATTTGCTTAATCTATGAGGATCGAACTTTCGACCTCACTTAAAGGAGAAAAATGTTGAATCACTCATTCAAATACTCGTTGGTATAAAATATAATTTTCGAATTGGCTACGATTAAGGCTATTTTAAAATATTCTAAATTTCATTGAGGATGATATCAAAAATTCCATTATTCTCCTCTTCCTATTTCTACATTTATATATAAGATAGATAAATATGTAGGGTTGTAGTGAGATCTTGAATTTATTATGGACAAACAGTTTAAAATTTTCAGTTATTGTGGTTAAATTGATTAGAAGTTGGTGTTGGATGTTCTATTTGAGCAGTGAATATGACTTTCACAAAGCACAATTGTCCAATAAACTTAATTGGTCGGCAAGCAGTTGCAATTTTTATTAATTTGGGATTAAGTTCTTTTCTTATATCTTGAAATGATTTATTCAATAAAATTAATTATTTCAGTAGTATTTAGTTGTTACCAACACTGTACTTCTTTACCCAATTAATTAGATTTCAATTGGTTAATTTAACTTCGTTTCGTGTTGGCCACAAAGCTAGAGACCCTATCTTTTACACAAACTACATAAATTTTTTTTAAAAAAATCTAAAATAAAAGGATGAACAATTAGGAGAAATTAGAAAATAAGAGAACTCTGAGTTCTAAATTAAATGTCTCCCTCTTTATAAACGCGACTCGACTTTCAATACATGTCTAATTCTTTTTAATTATGAAAAGAAGATAGAATTATAGGAAAGAGACATAGAATAATTTTTATTTAATTAGAATAATTTTCCATATATCAAATTAATCTTTATTTTCTTTTCTAATAGAAAAAAGGAATATATAACATAAATTAATGATCATGACCTCTTATTTCTCTTATATACTAGAGTTAGGTTAATTTTATATACCAAATTGCATAAGCAATGCTCTTAAAGAAAAAAAGAAAAAGAAGCATAAAACGTAACCCATTTATATATAGATGCAAACGCAAGCTGATATATTTTTGTCCACAAAGACAGTAAAGTCCTTAAATTATTCATAGAAAGCTAATTCTCAAAAGCAAATTACACAACTGAAATATTAATACTGCAATACATTCTTCTTCCTGGATCCAAATCTCCCTTCATCACCATAGGCTTAAGGATGCATATTAGACCTTCCTGCACCATTATTTCATCAAGTCAATAATATATATATATTAAATGATGAGGGAGATTGAAGTGTTTTACCTTTTACTCAATCATTTATGTAATAACGATGAACCCTAATTCTTTCAGTTTATCGAGAGCTTCATTCAAGGTATAGTAGAAAACTCCTGCAGGATCATAGTAGAACTGCACAGCAGGAAAATTAAATATACAAAAATAACAATATAGCTAAGCACCATAATGAAAACGCAAAAGTATAAATTGCAGTTTGATATAAATCAACTCAAAATATAGAATTCATTTGCATGTTTGAAATAAATTAAAAAATTGAAAATTTATTTGATTTTATTTCTAAAATACCCTTACCCTGTAAATCCTACCACTTGGCATGATCCTTTCCTCAGCAAGCCAGCCAGGAAGAAGCCAGCCATAACCAGGGGAAGTGTTGTCATGAATGGTGCGCATGCTACCCGGACATTTCACCCTTCTCTTGCCGGAATTCTCAATAATCGACAGAGTAGACATTGTTGCCGGTGACTTCCTATCGTAGATGCCGCCATCATAGAAGCTGGATATTTCAAGGGTACCTTCGTCGTCGCTTTCATCCCCCACATCTAAACTGCTTTCATCTCTCTCCATTTTTCCCTTCTTTGAGCTCTCCTCTCCCTTCACCATTGCTCAATATATGGTTTGAAGCTCTAAAGTGAGTGCTCTATGGCTCTTCATATAATGCGAGGCATGGTAAGTTTTCTTAATTTGGGAAAAAAAAAAGCTAGCTAATTGGTCCTCTATGTTAACATTAGTTATTATTGTAGCACAAAATACTTTACATCCTTATATTTTGAACCCTTGCAATAACCAAGTAATATTGCTTGTTCTTATTCTTTTTCTTTTAATTAGGTTTAATTTAATTTTTTAATTTTTCTTTCACTAACATATATATAATGTTTTACACATAAAAACTTTTTATTATTTCTCAAAATATTAAATTAAGAATCTTTTAACTAACTTTATAATTATTTAATTTGATATTATTTTGAATATACTAAGTTGAGATGTTGAGTATATATTCATATATTTTCATTTTGCACCGTAATATTAAATGAAATTTCATATAAATAAGAGTTACATACATAAGGACTCCTTACGTAAAGCCATACATTATGTTTATTAGAGTTTGAATTTTATAGCTCTAAGATTAATTTGTGACGCGTGTCATACCTTATAATGTAATTAATAAATAACTCAGTTATAATCGAGAAAGGTTTTAGACACGTATTTAATTTTATTTATTATCAACAAATAAGTCTCGTGTTTATTTATTATTGTACGGAAAGTATATCAAGAAAAGACATCGCATATTTAATTATAAATTATTAAGTACGTTTAATAAAAAAAAATTGGATACTTAAAGATATGGATACTATTTGTAAAAAAATACACAGAATTTGGTGGACTGTATTGAAAATAAGTAATGTAGGAGTTAAATTATCAAACTCGGTGGAAAAAAAAAAAAAGAGTCAATTGGTAACTCTAATAATGGATAAGGACAAAACTATTGGACAACAGAATTTGGTCTTTATCTAGTTTTGTCTTAAACAAATGTAACCGTTTCGGAATGGTAAAAAAGCCGATAAAAATACTAAAACACCTTCCTTAATTACCAACGAGTAGAAAATTGTTTTGGTAAAACAAATAAATGGCAATGTCCTAAATGACATTTGCTTGTTTTGGTAATAATAATATTAATATGAGTTGGACAAATGAAAAGTTTTTTTTTTTCATATTCTCAATTGACAAATGTTGTCCTCATTATTAATTAGGATTTTTATCCTTAAATGACATAATAAGAGATTAGGTTTTTCTTTTCTCTGTTTATTGCCGATTTGGGGCTTTGATATTTATTTTTTAAATAGTTTTATTTTTACAATGTTGATTTAAATTTTTGAAAAAATTACGATTTCATTCTCTACGTTGTCAAATCTTTTCTCTATATTTATTTTCGTTAAACTATTCTATTTAAATTTTATATATTTTCTGTAAAATACCTCATTAAAAGACGAAAATGTCCTCATTGCAAAAACGGGTCCTTCATCTCCAAAGAAAAAATGGATGAAGGCTATAATAGTTTAATGGAAGCTAAGTACAAAGGAAAAATAGTGAATTTTTTAAAATAAAAAGATATGCTTATTATTTTTGGCAAAAAAATCATATTTTTTTTCTAAATTTTTACTTTTCTATATATATTTATTTATTCTCAATTTACAAACCAAGCTTTTAACACTTCAAAGCTTAGAAATCGATTCATTTCTAAGAAGTTTCTCGAAAATTGTAAATGAAGAAAATTACGTGGGAAGCATTTATCTCTTATCAACATAAATCGGCACGAGTATGATTAAACTTAATCCAATAAAATCTTGACACCTGTTACATAAACCCAAAACCAAAAACTTGTCGGCATAATTATTTTGAATGGTCTGGTTGATGATTGATTGCCTATAGACTATCTATAAATCAAATAAATAAAAGCCCATCTAATAGTAATAAATGAAATAGACAAAAGAGAGTATTTGATAGTATTTCATTGAACTCATTCATGTAATTGATAGTTATTCCTATTCAATAAATACGTTGCAGATGTTTAATAAATTTTTTTAATTAGCAGATGATAGTTAATAAAATTAGTTATTGATTCCATCAGTTATATTTTGGAATTTTTTTTATCAGTTGGTAGCTAATTGTTATTTATGTTATTTTGGACTTCACAAAGCTAATATTTTTATAATCATTTTATTTATAGTTATTTGAAAATAAAATTTTTCTTAGTATTATTTCAAAATTTTAAGTAATATTTTTATTTATATAATAAATAAAAATAAAAATATAATATTTTTGCAATTTACCTTATTTTGGGCAGGGGTAAGCATTTGGGCAACGGGAGTAATATTTTTAATCAAAATAACTTAATTAAAAAATTTTAAATAATTCAAGTTAATTAAATCATTTTTGACCGAATTAATTTCAGCTATTAAATGCACTGAAAATAAAGAGACTAAAAACTTAATTAATTGATCAAATTTAATCATAATTTGTGATTACTCGACTTTGACCAAAATAAAAGTTATTAAATAGTAAATGAAAAAATAATTGTAATGTTTTTAATTCTTATTATCTATTTAATCATAACAACGTAATTTTAAATTGATTAATTTTGATTGACTTTCAATTGAATCTTTTAACGGATCATCCAAAGTCTGATTTTTTTTTTTTATTGAAACCATCGATTGAACATTTATTCTTCCAATTAAATTGGCTGAATTAGCAAATCGAATGCTTACTCTTAATTTTGAATTGTATAATGTACGATGCGTACTCTTTTGACATTTTCTATAATATTATCGGGTGGGTGAGGCCTGGGCCAACTTAACAATGTTGGGCCAGACTCCGGGCTTTGTCTTTGGGCTTCACCATAAAACATGTAAGCTTGATGAACCCGTCTAAAATATTAATTATTTAATTATTCTCATCATGAAAATGAGGTGAGTTAAATTGGCGAACTTGCCCTCTAAATATATGTAATGTCTTGAGCTATATAAAAAAAAAAATTAGGTTATGATGATTTAGCAATTGTATCTAAGCAGATTATGGAATTTCGGTTTGTTTAGACAGGATTTGATACTATTTTATGATGATATTGAGATTGAGATTTTACATAATGGACAGGTTCGTGATTATATTGGTTAATTTATTTTTATTGAATCTAATATTAATTTAATTTAAATTAGCAATATTAGTAATTTGATTTAACTCAGCAATATTAATGAATCTTTTGCATTGGATGAAACGTATTTGCATTAAAGAATCAAACGTGCATTATTGTTCAGTTAACAAAATGGTGCACATGGAAAATGTTGGGGATCACGTGTAGAATAGATTAGTCAGTTCTAACATGGAAATGTGCGTCTTGATAGAAAGGTCATTGTAATTTATTGATAGATTCGATTTGGTTTTATTATTATAAAAGTAAATTAAAAATTAATTTTTTTATTAGTTTGAGGTTTAAAATAAAGACAGGTTTCAAAGCAACCTGTTGACTGATTGGACTGAGCCAAATCTTATGTTTTTGCATGTTAGATTTGAACAGGTTATATGAATATATATTTTATGTTGTATGCACCTCTTTTCACTCGAGCTGACTAGTAGTAAATTAGTCAAATCTAATTATAAATCTTTTTTTTTTTATAAAAAAAACATAAAAAAAGTGAGACGCGTTTGAGGTTGTACCGTCAAATATTCTACCAACTTGCCTTACCGTGTCCGCGTTTCGCGTTTATTTATGGAAATGAAAGCTAAAGAAAAGATATTAAAACTCAGATTCATTACTACAAATATTCGTATTGTAACTGTGCATTGTCGCGTTCAGATCTGGTGGTGGCGGGCCTGCAAATAGACTTCAGATTCCCATTTTTGACTAAAAGGTCTAAAACGACAATTTCTAACCGCCAAGTATGACCTTCAGTGACGTTATTTATCACTTTATCATTGAACAGCGACCGCAGCTTCCGCCGCTGTTCCGTGTTGATCTTGTACACGCCAATAATAAGTAAAAACGACATCTTTTTGACAAATGAGAAAATATTTTTCGTTGGAATATTTAAATTGCAATCTCACGTCTTAATTGTTTTTTTAATCAATGTAGATTATCCCATATAATGTTTTTCTAAAAAATGATGCATTTTCTTCGTAAATTTAATAACCGCGAGTTTATGAAATTCTAAAAAATACCTTTTAAATTTTCTAACACCTGAAGTGCTTAAAAATAAATTATAATTTTCTAATATAATTAAAAATGAAAATCACTAAATTTTAAAAAAAGAAATCAAAAGTTTATAATCAGAGAAAATTAAGTTATTTTTAAAAAAGAATAAAATAAATAACTTTGATTTTCTGATAAGTATTATTTTAGATTAGATTCCAAACTAACCTAAGAAATTTAGAATAATTGGAACTATTCTGTTCCCCACAGAAAGGGTAAAAAAAAAAAAAGAAAACCAAAATGCCATGAAATGGAAGGTCAAGAATCCAAGAAGCTGTTTTTTTAATTACTTTTTTACTTTTTCTGTGGCTAAGCAAAAGCCAAAGCAAAACAGCTCATTCAAATCTTTTTTTTTCATTTTTTTTCTCTTTTTCTTGTCATAATTAGTTGGCTTTATCAGTTAATTAAGTAATAATAATATCACCATTGTCTAATTTAACTCCTTATATATATCCACTTCCCCGCCTCTTTCTTTCATTTCCAATTATCCTTCCAACCATGACCACCGTCACAGCCACTTTCCTCCTCGTCCTCATCTCCACCGTCCTCCACCTCTCCACCACCGCTGCCTCCCTCGGTGTCAACTATGGAACTTTAGGCAACAACCTCCCACCTTCAGCCCAAGTAGCCAACTTTTTAAAAACACATACGATTATAGACAGCATAAAAATCTTTGATACAAATCCAGAAATTCTTAAAGCATTTGCCAACACAAACATCACTGTCACCGTCACAGTCGGCAACGGAGACATTCCTTCTCTATCCAACGCACGCGCAGCTCGCCGATGGGTAGCCGACAACATAAAACCTTATTATCCACAAACAAAAATCAACCTTATAGCCATTGGTAATGAAATCTTGATGTCTGGTGTTCAAGATTGGATTGCCCATCTTGTCCCTTGTATGAAAGCAATACACCATGCATTAGTTCTTGAAAAAATAAACACTATTAAAGTTTCAACACCACACACGTTAGGAATTCTTCATAATTCAGTACCACCGAGTTCAGCCCGGATCCGACCCGGTTATCAAAAACCAATATTTGCACCTATGCTAGCCTTTTTACGTGAAACCAAATCGCCTCTTATGGTAAACCCGTACCCGTATTTCAGTTATGCACCAAAAGTGGCTAAATACATTCTTTTCCAACCTAATGGTGGAATTCACGATAAAGCTACGGGCATTACTTACACGAACATGTTTGATGCGATGATGGATGCGGTTTACTCGGCGATTAAGGCAATGGGATATGCCGACGTGGAAATCCTGGTTGCGGAGACAGGGTGGCCTTCGATGGGTGATCCGGATCAACCGGCTTGCACAGTGGAGAATGCGGTGTTGTTTAATGGGAATTTGATTAAGCATGTTACCTCAGGGAAAGGGACACCTTTGATGCCTAACAGGAAATTTCAGACTTACATTTTTGCCTTGTTTAATGAGAATTTGAAACCTGGAACTACTGCTGAGAGGAATTGGGGCTTGTTTAGACCTGATTTTAGCCCGGTTTATAATGTTGGGATTTTGCGCAATCCGCAGGTATGAGTTATTTAAGATGAAAATTTATCAATGCTCTATTGAATAACTTTTCTTGCGCGTTTAGTATTTTAACCAAATGCTGATATTTATACTAACTCTGTTATTTTTATATTATTTGATAGCATATCATTTGTAGTAGCTTTTAGTTTTGAGAGTTGATAATGAAAATTATCTTTAAAGTTTGACGAAACATTACGAAAACATTTACTAGCTGCTAAAGTAACTGAAAGCAACTAATAGAGAGTAACTTATTTAGAGTTTGAAAGGGCTAATAATGAAACCTTGCTCAATTAAGGTTTGATGAAACGCTACTAACTATTAGAACAACTGATTTTACAGAACAAACAATACTGTAATTATTGTTATGTTGTATGTGATATATGTAATTATGCTAATCCTTTAATATTTTGTTTCTTAGAATACTCCAACAGTACCACAACCAACACCAACACAACCAACACCAACAACCGGAGGCAAGAAATGGTGTGTACCGAAAGCAGAAGCTACTGAGCAACAATTACAAGGAAACATCGACTATGTGTGCAGCCAAGGTGTAGATTGCAAACCTATCCAAGCTGGCGGTGCGTGCTTTGATCCAAATAATATAAGATCACATGCATCATTTGTAATGAACTCCTTCTATCAAACACATGGCCGGAATGATTTCAACTGTGATTTCTCTAAGACCGGTGAAGTCACCACTTCTGACCCAAGTAAGTCAAATTGCATTCCACACATTGGTTTTGCAGATATAGAGCATGAAATTTTATTTGTTAATTATATATTGATGGGTTTCTGTTTCCTTAATTGATTATTTTTCTTCCATGTGCATGCAGGTCATGGGAGCTGTAAATACGTTTGAGTGCACAAATCAGGCATCCATGTCATTTATTCGTGATCTGTTGATTCTTTTTGTTGTCAGTAATTTATGCATTTAATCAAGCTGCGAAGTTACTTGTAATTGTAACTGAAATATCCAGGGTTTATCCTGTTATAACTAAGTTCTTGTATACGAGTTTAATAAAACCTAACCTATAGAAAAAGAATAAGACATTGCGATAGTATTGAATTAGTCAAATCCCAATTATAAATCTTTTAAAATTAGTGGATGCTAAATTAAAAAAAAAAAAAAAGGAAACGTTAAAAAAAGGTTGCACCGTCAAAATTCCACTAATTTGCCTTACCGCGTCCGCGTTTGCGTTTATTTCTAGAAAGCTAAAGAAAGAGACATTACCATATTATTCATTTCGTTATTGTGCATTGCGTTCAGATCTGGTGGTGGGCCTACGAATAGAATTCAATTCCCCTTTTTTTTTGTGACTAAAAAGTCTAAAACAACAATCTCTAACCGCCGCTTATGACCTTCAGTGAAGTTATTTAATTATTATCATGGAAAAATTACAGCACGTTGATTTAGGAATACAACTAGTAAATTTTTATATTTTGAAAAATAGATCAAAATTAATGAAAATTTTTATTTATTTCTTTTCTCTTTTAGTATATTTTTAAAAATAAACAAATAGAAATATCTTTTAAATTTTTTAGCATGTGAATTGCCGAGTGCTAAAAAATAAATCACGGTTTTCTAATTAAACAAAAATTAAAATCTTTAAATATTTTAAAAAATAATTTCTAATTAAAGAAAAATTAAGTTATTTAAAAAAGAATAAAATAGATAACTTTGATTTTATGATAATAGTTTAGATTAGATTACACATTTACCTCAAATTTTCACCTTGTAATTTCCCCAATTCAATCTTTTATTCAATTTTTTCCTTCTTTTTCTTGTCTTCAATTAATTGGCTCTATCAATTAATTAATCAATGGTGTCACCTTTGTCTAATTTAACTCCTTATGCGTGTGTGTATATATATATTCCCCACCTCTCTCTATTTCATTTCCAAGTATCCTTCCAACCATGACTACCATCACAACCACTTTCCTACTCCTCCTCATCTCCACCGTCCTCCACCTCTTCATTACCGCTGCCGCCCTTGGTGTCAACTACGGAACTTTAGCGAACAACCTCCTACCCCCAGCCAAAGTAGCCAACTTTTTTAAAACAGAAACCGTTATAGACAGCATAAAAATCTTTGACACAAATCCGGAAATTCTTAAAGCATTTGCCAACACAAATATCACCGTCACCGTCACAGTCGGCAACTGAGACATTCCTTCTCTGTCCAAAGCAGACGCAGCTCGCCAATGGGTAGCCAACAACATAAAACCATATTATCCACAAACAAAAATCAACCTTATAGCCATTGGTAATGAAATCTTGATGTCTGGTATTCAAGATTGGATTGCCCATCTTGTCCCTTGCATGAAAGAAATACACAACGCATTAGTTCTTGAAAAAATACACACTATCAAAGTTTCAACACCACACACATTAGGAATTCTTCATAATTCTGTACCACCAAGTTCAGCCCAGATCTGACCCGGTTACCAAAAACTAATATTTGAACCTATGCTAGCCTTTTTACGTGAAACCAAATCGCCTCTTATGGTAAACCCGAAACTGTATTTTAGTCATGCACCAAAGTTGGCTAACTACATTCTTTTCCGACCTACTAGTGGAGTTCACGATAAAGCTACTAGCATTTCTTACATGAACATGTTTGATGCGATGATGGATGCGGTTTACTCGGCGATTTAGGCAATGGGGTTTGCTGACATGGAAATCGTGATTGCGAAGACAGGGTTGGCCTTCGATGGGATCCGGATCAACCAGCTTACACGGTGGAGAATGCTGTCTCTTTTAATGGAAATTTGATTAAGCATGTTACTTCAGGAAAAGGGACACCTTTGATGCATAATAAGAACTTTCAAACCTACATTGTTGCGTTGTTTAATGAAAATTCGAAACTTGAAACTACTGCCGAGAGAAATTGGGGCTTGCAAGTTAAATAGCCAGTCAAAACGCTAAATGTTATTCCCTCCGTTCCAATCTAATAGCAACAATAGTTATTTTACCTTGTTAGATCTTAAGTGTTCATTTTGGATTTTGAAACTACATTAATTTTTTTTTTCAGTTTATCCATATTTATTAATTTAGATATTTTTTTCCTTGTGAAAAGAGCAAACGTTGCTATTAAAATGAAACGCAGAAAGTATTGTTTATAGTGTTCGGTAAGCATTTGAATTAGTTTTTAGATGTTAAGGTAGTATTTTTTAAAAAATAAATTTATGTAACATTTTGCTTTTAATATTTTATTAAAAGTTACTGGAACAACTAATAACTAACAATTAAATACTACTAAAATAACTATTAACTTGCAAAATAGCTAATTTTACTGAATAAACCTTAAAACATTCATAACTACTACAATAACTGAAAGCTAATAGAGAGTAACGCTTATAATAGGTCTACTATTTACAATATTTGGTGTCATATATAGCATTTAGATTTTAAGAGAGCTGATAATGAAAAGTTGCAGAAAATGAAAGGCCAGCTAATAACTATTAGAACAATTAACAATTATTAGTCCGCTAATTTTGCAGGTAACACTGTATGTAATTATGCTTATCCTTAATTATGCTGTTTCTTATAAAAATCCAAAAATACCACAACCAACACGAACGCCAGCGACAGGAGGCAAGAAATGGTACCGAAAGCAGAAGCTACTGAGCAACAATTACAAGGAAACATCGGCTATGTGTGCAGCCAAGGTGTAGATTGCAAGCCTATTCAAGCTGGTAGTGCGTGCTTTGATCCAAATAATGTAAGATCACATGCATCATTTGTGATGAACTCCTTCTATCAACCACATGGCGGGAATGATTTCAACTGTGATTTCTCTAAGACTGGTGAAGTCACCACTTCTGACCCAAGTAAGTTAAATAGCATACCACACATTGATTTTACATGTATAGAACATGAAATTCTACTTTGTTAATCATATATTGATGGGTTTCTGTTTCCCCAATTTTTTTCTTGCATGTGCATGCAGGTAATGTGGTATGTAAATACGTTTGAGTGTAAAAGGCTGGCAGCTAGGGACGACGACAGTTCAATTTCGAATTCAAACTGAATTGAACCGAGTAAGTTACAATCGGCATAAAGCTTGATTTTAAACTGTAATCAAAATCGTGTACTTAATATTCGATTCCGGTTCTTCATTTTTTAAAATCAGAATAAACGATTTTGGTTTAAGATAAACTATGGTGAAAAATATATTTTTAAACTTATTTTCTGTTTTATTATAATTTTTTAAAATAAGTTTTAAGAATTTTTATTAAATTAGTTTGGTGTTTTTTTTATTATAATATTTATTATTAATCACAAATTTAAGAAAGAATTTTAAGAAGTTTTAAATAAATTATTTAATTTTAATTTCAAATCGGAACCGACGATTCTAAAACTGTCTTAGAAATAGTCTAAAAGTAGTTTGATTTTAATGGCACATTTTTTATAATTGAAAATGATGGATTTAAAATTGAGAGTGGTAGTTCTGCAACCATGTAATTTGACTCCAGTTCTATTTTATTTTGGCCGTATTGTATGCAAATTCTTACAAAAGACATGGGCAAGTAATTACTCTAATGGTAAATATATTATAAAAGAAAAAAATATAATTGGACTCCCAATGCTAGTGTTTGATAAATATAAATTTGATTAGGTTTAATAGAAATATTTTGAATTTTATCACTTTTTTTCAACTTTAGCTAAAATTACAATCTAATTTGATATAGTAACCAAATGAATTTCAACTAATGGAGATCCAAATAAATTGGTTCAATAGTTGTCGTAATGATTCAGCGAATAAGAAGATGCTGTAGAGAACGACAGCCAACCTGTTTTGTCGTAGTGCAATTATTTGAATCATTAAGGTAATTTAACTAATTATGTTGCACTAATTGTTTTTCATATAATCTTTCTTTCTCTTAATCATTTTCAACATTCTTTCTCACCCTCCAAAATCAACAACGAAACCTATGCTGTTAATTTAACTATGCTATGCTCTTTCTTTATATATATATATATATATATATATATATATTAATAATCAAAAATGAATTATATATATATTAATAAATTTGTCAAAACTTAAAAATAAATAAAAAGCCTTTTTTTTCAAAATTACGTATTTTTATTTAATTAGAGAATTATTTTTAATAACTAAGGTAACGATTGGAATATTGCCAACACAATTTTCTCTCATCTCTTCTTATAAACGACATAATGCATTATTACTCATTGTTCCTTGTCTATATAAACGACATATGGAGCCCATTAAGCATTACGCTTGTCCTTTTTGGGCAATGCATAAAAAAGAGAAAGACTGTCCTCACAATATTTTTATGCGAAAAATGACATGTTTCTGTTTATTTGTTTAGTTATTTTGTAACATTTTATTTAAAAGACAAATATATTTGAACCAACTTCGCTGTAGTGGATCGAAATGTCTAAAATGCCCAATTGTATATTGCGGGCAAAATCCACCGCATTTCAGCAATATATATCAACATTTTGTCAGACCCAAGTTAGACCAATTTAGCACAACTCTGGCTTAGAATGTTTTGGGACTGAGTTATATTCGGCAATAGTTTTTTAATAATTTTAAATATTATTTTTTATCGTATTTGATGATTTAAAATTTGTTTGAAATAAATAAATTTTATAAAAATCATTTGAAAATTTAAAATAGTGTTTGAAATAAAAAAAAATACAGATTTAAATTCTACGAATGAAATTGAATATGCCTAAATGACATTCTACTAAAATTGATGAAATTTATAAATAAATTTTATAAATTGACTATTGAAATGTTTATTGATAAAATTACTCCACTATAAACTCAAGTATCTTTTCTTTTTATTTATTTTCCTTGGAAAATTTTAAACTATAACAATATCTTTTTTTAATCCAATAATGATGTTAGTTTATATTTTTATATTTGTTTCCTTTTTTTTTAATTCCAAATCAGCAATGATTTTTTTAAAAAAGTTTTAGACCATTAATGATGTTATTTGGAAATGAATTTTACAAACGTTACAAATGAATCGGTAGTGTTTGAATTAACTTTAAGAAGTTAATGTAGTATTTTATAAAAAGTTAACTGTTGTATTATTTAATTTTTAGCGTTTTATGAAAAATTATTTGAACAGCTAATGCTATTAATACAGTTAATAGCTATTAAAATAATTAATTTTGCTAAAAATAAATTATAGATAAGATAGAGATTCTGTGTTGTGATTTGGCAGTTACCATTTTGACATGGACATGAAGGTCATTATTGGTAGTTTTGATGTCAATTAAGAAGATATGTATAGATGTAAAACCATGCCTAATTATCAATGAGCTAATTTTGTTGGGATCCTCTACCTAGCTACCAACTCATCTATCAGTTCTGGTATATGAAGTTGCTAGAACACAATCATGTCATGCATTAATTAATTAATCCTTTATGCTTCTTTGTCAAATTGAACTTAAGATGGAGTTTTGGTTGTGAAGTAATGAAAATCAACAAAGCCATAGTAAGATAAATTTTAGAATTTGGTTCACAGTCACATCTCTAATTGATGCTACCCAAAATAATATTTAGATATATATTATTATTATTACTTCAAAGATAGTGTTATGCAACAGTTTTTTAAATAACTTTTAGCGTTTTGATTAAAAATTAGTTTTTACAATGTTCGGTAATATAAATTTTAAATATTAACTCTTGTAACGTTTTATTTTTTACATTTTATAAAAAGTTATTTAAATGACCATTGGCCATCCACACAGCTAAACGTTATTAATAGCTAATAAAATAATTAATTTTATTGAATAGATTCAAAATTGAGGTGAAGTCTAATGAATTGGTGCAACAAAAGAGAGGAGAAACAAGATCGGTTTCTGAGCTTTGTTCAAAATTAATCCTAACTCATTTGTGGGTTTACATTAAATTTTTTTTATTCATTTCTCTGACCCTTATTTGAGTTTGCGGTATAATTACTTTTAAAGTTGAAATTTAGGATATATTTGTCAAAAAAATTCAAATTGAAATATATTTTTGATTATTGAACCCTCTGATTTTAGAGTTTGGGTCCACAATATTCAAAATATTTTAAAAAAGAAAATGAAACCAGGCAGGGTTAAGGCCATGGTGGCCCCTTGTCCAAGAAGAGTTATTGCTTTTAGACTTAGTTGGTCTCCCCTCATCACCTAAGGACTTCCTTTTCTCATCATATGATTAAAGGCTATGGTGCCTTTGGAAGGAAACAACTTTAGTCACTGAGAAGGACTTCTGGGTTGTCAAAATGACCTAACCCAACCTTATCTCTCACTCTCTCTCTCTCTCTCTCTATAGCACAAAAGTTCCATTAGACAAAATTAATTCTTTTGGTAGTTCTTAGTTGTTTTAGCAGCGTTTAGCTGTTAACTGTTTAAGTAATTTTTCAAAAAACGCTATACGGCTAACTTTTTATAAAACGCTATTTTAATTTGTAAACTAAATCAAACACTGTGTTATCGAATACTATAAAAAATAACATTTAAAGCTATTTAAAAAGCAGTTGTCAAACACAGTTAAAGAATCAAAGATAACCACTTCTTTCTCTCTCTATTTTTTATTTTCAAAAATAAAATATAATTATCAAGTTTCTTCTTCTAAACAACTTCCACCAACCACTAGAAATGGGTCCATTTTATAAATTTTGTGATTTGGAATTTTTGTTAAGTAAGCAAAATAATGCCTTTTCGCCTATACAAATAGCTCCTCTTTAGTTCAATGAAGGCACATACTAAATTTTGCATGAGTATGTAGATTTACTATTAGCAGTAGAACAAAAGGATTTAACCTAATGGGTGTAATTATGATTAACTGTGGGAAACAAAATCTTCTTGATTAGGGTTAATTTTTTTTTTCTACTATGGGGTTCCAATGATGTGGTCCCAATCCTCTTTTAATGAGCATGTATATACTTATTTCAGGAGGAAATTACCATTTGGAAGCCCAAGATCCTTTTGAGGCACATGTTCTGCTTTTGAAATCTGTAAAAAGGAAAGAAATTTGCCTTTTTGGCTTCAGATTTCATGAGAGCTTTTGTTAACAATTCTAAAATGAAAAATGAGTTATGCAAATTTTTGTTTATTGGACCCTACTAATTACTAAAATTTGAAATGGATGTCTTCATTGTTCATTACAATAAAAATAAAATAATTAATTTATTATGAATTTTGAATATTAAATTAAAAAGATGCAATTAGTATATCATTTTTAGTTTTGGATTAATCCACATTCCTCAATTTATAAAGAACATTATAGATTAAATAAACGAACTTTTCAAAATTTTGATTTCTTTTAAATTGAGGCCGCCTCATTAATAAATATAAATTTTACTTATAAGATATCATGTTAGACAATAACAAGAGAAATTAAGAATTGATAAGACTATACATGATTCGAGAAAAATCGAATATTGAGTTTGAGCCCGACTTATTGATATACTGGAGTTTGAAAAACTGAACTAAAGAGGTTTAGAATTAAACTCGATTTCTTAAATTTATTGAATAAATTTCAATGAGATGAGTCTTGAACAATTTGAATTGCTTTTGTCTAAGGTGCAAACACCATTGGAATCATGTGTAAAGGTGCAAACACCAGAAAAGGTAAGAAAAAGTTGCATACCTCATCAAAATATGAGGGTACTCAAGAACTCCAAGTTGCTACTATCTTACAGCCCTTTTTTTTTTTAATACTAATTAAATAAATTAATAAATACCAACCTAAAAAATATGAAAATAATCAAGTTCACGTGAAATGGTTTAAGCTCTTCTTCAATCATCATCTATTAAAATAACCTACATACATATCAAACATTGAAAATAACTCACAATAAAGAAAATCAAGTTTTGAAAAGTGGTTTCCCTTCTTTTGACTCTAACATCTCAATCACAAAAAGAAAAGCCAGTTGTTAAAAAAAATTATAAATATAAAAATTATAAATAAATAAATAAAAAATAAAAAATCCCCTACATATATAATATATCATCAAAAGCCTTGGATTGGTTGGATATCACATACACCAAAATACACCCACCAAGCCATAAAAAAAATCCCACAAGAGAAAATCCAGAAAAACCAATGGAAGAGAAGGAGAAGGAGAAGAAGAAGAAGAAGCAAAAACAAAAACACCCAAATGACCAAACAACAAAACCCACATCAGATTTTTCTTTCAAGCCAAGCTCAGAAGTGAAAGGTCTTCGTTTTGGTGGGCAGTTTATAGTAAAATCTTTCACTATCCGGCGAGCAAGACCACTTGAGCTTCTAAAAGTTCTTTCTTATCCACCAACAAATAAAAACAGCAACAATAGCAAAATCCCTTTTCCTTCAACAACAGCTTTCTTGCCTACAAATTTCACTATTTTGGCCCATCAAGCTTGGCATACGCTAACTCTTGGTCTTGGTACCAAGAAATCCAAGATTTTAGTTTTTGTTTTTGAATCTGAGTGTGTGAAATTGGCTATTGATAGAATTTGGCCACCAGAAATTCCTCTTGGAGAAGTGAACAAGAAACTCATTAGAGGCTTAAATGGGTATGAAATGGCAAGATTTAAATTTAGAAAAGGTTGCATCACCTTTTATGTTTATGCAGTGAGAAGAATAGGAAATATGGGTTTTTCTTGTGCAGATGATTTAAGAACAATCTTGCAATCTGTTGTTTCTCTTAATGATTTCTTGGATCATACAGCAATGCTTGCTATGCCTCATCAAAGAAGCATCAACTATCAAGCTGCTCCTGTTGCTGCTATGGCTCACTAGCTAATCATTTTTTTTTTCTCTATCTTTTTTTTAATTAACACCATCTTTCTCTTAGGATTTTTAATTTCTTTTGGTTTGATTTTATTTTTTCTTCCTGTTAAATATATATTTATATATTTTTTCTACTGATGGATTGGTGGGGGTATTGGTTTATTTGTTTGAGATCTTGTGCATCTATGGTTCATTTTCTTTTCTAATTTAAAAAAAAATTGTATTTTAATATGAATAATATTTGGAATTTATTAATTTCAGAGATAACCATTTGTATTCCTCTCTGCATTTTCTTTTCCATTGTTGCTAGTTTGCTACTGTTTCTGACTTTCTGTTATGCAGTGACATTGCTTACTGGTAATTCTGCAAAACGAGGTATGCACTATGCAGTACTATTAAATGTATCTGCAAGAACATTTGTAACAGCTAATTTTTTTTTCTTCTCTACCATTAATTGTTTTCTGTTATCTAAACATAGTTAACCATTAAAATAGTCTATATTTTAAAAAATTAACATTAAAATATTCATGAAAGAATATTCCTATCCTGAGTAATAATTAATGTTAGTTAAATTTTATTTTTTAGATTATTTTTAAATATTAGAAATGTAACCATTTTCTTACAAATCTTCTCAAAGATTATGATTTTCTGCTTAAAATCAATAGTCTCCTTGCGTAATATGTGTATTCATAATTTATAAGTCCAGTAGATGGATTATAAATTCATTAAATTTTTTTATTTGATAAAAAATTCGTAAAAATTATAAAATTGAGAATTGATAAATTTTATCATGATGGCAATTGTACTGCTTTAAAGAATTAACTTCATCCTTAAATGTAAGTTCAATATTTTTTATTAATAATGAAACTTAAAATATTTAATTTTATTTTAAAAATATCTTTTAAATTAATAAATTTTATTTTATAATCAAAATATGAAATTTTTATGAAATTAATGTTGTATCAATTTGAATAAAAAAAAAGTTTATATCTCTGTTTGATGTTTGTATCAGAAATTGAATATGGGCTGTGCAGTTGGTCCAAAAATTTCCTCACTCCAATACTGTTTTCTTGTAACTTGTGTTGAGATATGTTGAAACTGCACTTTCAATCTTTTAATTGGTATAGAAATTACAACTAACGTACCTCAATTTGTCATTTTATATACTGTATAATGCCAAAAATTTTCTTGGTAACTTCAATAGTTCTTCTATAATGCTGTGAGAATCTGCCATTTTATAATTTTTAGAGAGAATTCTAAAACTTCAATTTGTTCCCTGAAGTTATTATTCATGAACAAAAAACTTAAAAAATCGATTTTCCGACTCGAATTTATCCCTTAAATTTATAATTTATGTTTAATTTTACCCAATAAAATCCAAATTCACACTGGAATTTGAGTAAATTCAAATTTTCTTTTGCAAATTGAGTTAAGAGGGTAAATGAATCAAAAGATCAATTTTTTTGCTTCTTACTCTGTGAATAGGAGTAAAGTGAACTGTATTTCAATAACTATTATATTATATATACATGCCATTCCAAGGAAAAATGTAAATAATGTATAGAAGGGGAAGTTGCATTGAAGGGAGAGTAGGCAATTGCTCTTCCTCCCTTCTTTTGATTTCAACAAATAGGACATGTTTTACAAAATGTTTGACACGTGTTTAAAAGTATTTGAGGGGCGTCGGTGTCCAACACGGATGCAATTCGGGTACATTGAACTTTTAAAGCGTCCGCATAACTTAGAGAGAGTAAACAATTGCTCTTCCTCCCTTCTTTTTGAAGCTAAATGTTAATCATTTAACACTGTGGGTTCACCCTTGAATGCAAGCAGGATTTTGTACATCTTGCAAATATATATATATTGAGACGTTGGATGGCATGATTCAAAGCAGAAATGTTGGTGGGGTTAAGGGCCAACTCTCCTCCTAGGAAAAGCTTTATGGTCTAGAAAAGTGAAGGAAAAGCAAAAAAAAGAAAATCACATTCCTCTTCTGTGGCTTTAATCATGGCTTGAGAAGGCTACATCTCCAACCACGTACCTTTTTCACAGGAATCATCGAAGTCTCTTTCTTTCTTTCCTTCTGCTACATACAAACTTGAATAAACAATTGCAAACGGTGCAATGCATAATGAGAGCAATAAGTGCTTTTTATGGGTTTGATTCATAAGCAATTCTTCCTGAAACTCGAATACTAGCAGCAATTTTTCATTTTCATTCCATTCTTTGCTGGTAAATTGACAGGGAGAAAATTTCTTTATTGTCGTCGGACAAGTTTCTTGTCCATCAGTTTACTTTGGTGGACTCTAGCTAAGTAATTATTACTGCGTTTAAGTAGAATTTTTATATATACAATAAGCCCAGAAATGCACATGCAATGAAAGTGGAAAACAATCCCACATAAAACTTATTTCAAATACTTTTCTCGTCTTCAACAGATAGAGACTTCTGCAAGTTCTTAGCTTCACAAAATCTTCTCATAGAAAGTGATGTTTGGAATTATTTAAAAAACTTCACCTGCCTTTAAAATTCAACAATTATCGATGTCATCGTACTGCTAATTGATTAAAGTAGAAGGCTTTCAGCTTTTTTCTTTTTTTTTAAAGGTAAATAACTATTTAGTCCCTGAATTATGATTGAAATTACAATCACATTTTTACGGGACAAAATCATTAGATTCATCACCGAAGTTTAGTTTGGTAAAATTATTTTAATCGTTTCGTCCAAAAAATTAAGTGAAATGCTAGAAAATAATTTAATAATAAATATGACAAACTAATTAGTAATGTTATATTAAACGTGAATGGTCATGTAATCAAATAACGCAAGTATTTTAATAATAAATGTAATTTTATCGGATGAAAAAAAATTAAATAATTTAACGGAACTAAATCCCAGAAAAAATAAGTAATTAATTATCCTTAAAACAATGAAATTCACGAACTAGCTCAAAGACAAAGAAGAGAAACAAATACCGTTGGGCTACAACCCAAAACAACGAGGTTAGGAACCTTTTGCTCTAGCGACTGAATTAAACGGGCCCTGCAAGTGGACATTGCGTCGAACCTTTTCTTAACCCAATCACACTGAAATGGTGGACATATTTCTCTTGTTTTGCACGGAAAAAATATGGACTTTACTATTTCATTTGTTTTTGTTTTCTGTACATCTGAAACTAATCGTTTGGTGTATTTCTGAAGGCAGAAAGGGAACACAAACTAAACGAAAATGGGGTTTCTATGGACATTTTCAGAGCTTTTGGTAGCCTTTATCACTGTTCTACTCTCTGCAATCATCTATGAAGCCTACAAACGACGACACAACAACAGGTTCTTTTCACAAAATTTTTTTCTTTCATTGTTATCTTTTCTTGATTTAATAGCCATATTTTTTTTTTTAACTTTGGATTGATGATGAGGTTATTTCTTTTGAATATACTTTTTCTGAATGATAATTTTGATAGGCATGTTGATGCTCCTGCTATCTTTGAGGATCCGAATTCGTTGAAACAGGTATTTTGAAATAATTTAATATTTATTTTCTGAAATTTTTAGTTTTTTCTATCTAATTACATATATGGTTAATGGGTTTGTAAGATGCTGTCTGGTTGCTGTGAAATGAAAGAAATTCTGTTGTTGCTTGGTCTTTATTCACTGGCAAACTACTCAACTCAACTTTGGAATCCGTTTTTATTTATTAGGATTGGTATTAGATGACTCTTGTAGTATAGGCCACTAAATTAAAAACATGAGCTCCATTATCTTCGTAAAAATTATTTGTTCTGCTTCAGTTCAGTGATTCCTTGAAGTGTAACTGTCATGGTCTAGATTTGCTTTTAGCTTTAATATTGATCAATATCTGAAAGCTTCTCTGGGGTGTAAATGTGATCCCAATTGAATCGAATTACTGTTGTGTTAAGTGCAGCCTACTCGGCTTTCATAGCTCTAACCATCACTTTGTGCAATGTCCCATTGACACCATATTCCATTGATAAGAATAGCTATATTAGAGTTGGATTTTAAACCGTCCTCCCTTCTTTGGACCAGCATTGAGTAAGACATTTAAATGAAAGATTTCTAGTCTTATTTTATATTTATACTTATAACCATGCCTTCATAGTGCATTGAGCAGAGAGTTATGGTGCGACTTCAATTTCAACTTCAACACAAATGGGTCTGGTTATGGAAATTTCAGCGCTTGAGAAATATGTTGACTTAAAAAAGAATCATCGAATAATAGAGAAACCAAGAGTTATTGTTATAATTAATTCGTTTTTAATTTACTGAGACCGAAGCTGCTTTTAATTAATCTGACCTTTTCATGTTATTGTTACAGGTCCCTTGCCCCCATATCCATGATCCAGCAGAGAAGTATATATCTTTGATCATGCCTGCATTTAATGAAGAGCATAGGCTTCCTGGAGCACTTGATGAAACCATGAAGTAGGTTAAAGCACATTAATTTTAGTCTATTATAGCTTTCCTTTCTTTCGATTTGTGAGTATTTTTATGACTGTAAGAGGGGATTTTGAGTGGTATACTTTATAGTTTTGAATTGAATACTCTTTCAAATTCTGTTTTGCATTTTATAGTTGGTCTGCCTCTTGTTTTGTCACATTACATAATAAAAAGGCAGTAGTTGGAAGATTAGGGGTTGAGTTTTTCACATATTGCCTCTAAAAGTTAATAACTTTGATTGATCACCAGAGCAAAGAGAATTACAATATTAAAGCATAATGATGCTTATGTCTTGACTTTGTAGTTATCTTCAACAACGTGCGGCAAAGGACAAATCATTTACTTATGAGGTATAATTTTATTCTTCTAATGTCCTGGATCATCTGAATAATGATGAATAATTGTGGTATAATTGCAGGCATAAGATTGAGTTACGTACTGGCTACCATAAAATTTAGATTAAGATTGTTTGTTCTTTCAAACAGCTTGTATTTCAATGGTGTAAAAAAAAAAAGCTGCAATTCACTTGAGAAATGGTGAATATAAGTTTCCAATTCCACGCTTTTCTATTGTGGCATTTGACAAAAAAAAAAATGTCATATGCTCGTTAATAAAGCTATGGGTTTTTGATATTATTGTCCAAGCTATAGCTAACAAATATTCCATTTTTTGGAGTCCTGACTGTCTTCATGGTTGGGCATTTGACCTACTACTGTTCTATAAAAAGAAAGTATTTTACTGAATACACTTTGATCGTGCAAGATTTTAATTGGCATCTGAAAGCTTATGTTGGTGATTGATAGACGCTGATCCTGTCATTAGCTTTCTTTCCTGAACAGTCTACTGCTTTCAGGCTACTTAGAATCTTCTGGCACTTTGTTAATTTTCCTTTACCATAGAATTGAGAAGCCTCATGTGTATTTGATTCTTTATCTTTTTTACTGAAGATTTTCCTCTTGGCGAAAGCATTTTGATTTTGTGCTCACTTCTTCCCGCCAATCCTTCAAGATGCTAGCTTAGTTCTGTACTTCCCATCTCAAAATCTAAGAAGTAATTAGGACTGCCTGGAATTCAAGCGTGCACATGTGTCTTGCATGTAATTACATAGGCACATGTATGGATAATACTCGTCTTTCCTACATATGAAGTAGATGATCTGAGCACTTAATCATTAATATGAAATGTTTGCTATTCCGTTGTGTCTACTTGTGAAAAATATAGGATTTGCATTGTGCATATCATTTATTTATCTCAGCTCCAAATTTATGAACGGATGAGTTTGTAAACAGGTGGTGATTGTGGATGATGGAAGTGCTGATACAACAAATAGAGTGGCTTTTGGCTTTGTGAAAAAATACACAGTGGACAATGTGAGGGTTATCCTTCTTGGGAAAAATCATGGCAAGGGAGAAGCGATTCGAAAAGTGAGTCTAATCCAAACGGTTCTTTTCTTCATTATGTATATGTTTAAATTGAAGAACCCATTTTCTGTCATTTGCAAGATGACAACCATTGAAGTTCTTTACCTTTGCGAAAGCATTGTAAAACAGGGCATGCTTCATTCACGTGGTCAACTACTTCTAATGCTGGATGCTGATGGGGCAACAAAGGTTAATGACCTAGAAAAACTTGAAGATCAGGTTTGTAATAGCTGTGGCTGTGTAGACCATGGTATAATGCTGCAATCATCATAAAATTGTTAGTTACTGAGAAAATCCTGATTCAAAATCCATGGAAAAATTAACATGGTTACCTTTGGCTACTTGATCTTTTTCCTGTCAGATTCATGCAGCTGCCAAGGAGTTTAACTTAGGAGACCCAAAAGCCAGAGATTCAAATGTTGGAATATCTGATGTCCCAATTGCTGCATTTGGTTCTCGTGCTCATCTTGAGGAGAAGGCTTTGGCAACAGTTCAGTCTATCTTAGGCTTCTCATATTCATACATTTTCCCATCTTTTACTTGTCAACTTCATTTTATATTTCTCATGGTTGATCCAATTTACTTTATGTTCCAGAGAAAGTGGTACCGCAATGTTCTGATGAAGGGATTTCATCTTGTGGTTCTCTTATCCGCTGGTCCTGGAATCCGTGATACGCAGGTAATTTACTGGAGCATATATAGCATGCACGTTTTTTTATTTTTTTATTTATTAATTTTTTTTTGTACAGATGCGCAATTTACTTTGCAGTTTTCTTCATCTTCGCCTTTTCTTTTTCTTTTTTTTTTAATTTTTTAATTTTTTAATATCCTGATATTTCATGTTACAGTGTGGTTTTAAGATGTTTACCCGAGCTGCAGCAAGGAGTCTTTTTACAAACATCCGGCTGAAAAGGCAAGTATAATCTTTATTAGCACACCCTCTCATATCTTCAGGTCCTCAAATCTTTAAATTGAATTGAAAACTAAAAAACATGACTCCTCCTGTGTGCCATGACCCTGATATGAGGACAGGCTCATTTCCAATGCCATGTTATAGTCAATTAGGAAGAGCCACAATGCAAAAATATGAAAAATTTTAGAATATGCTTTGCTGTGTTTGCTTGATTAGATCATATAAGAAATATTTGCTTTATGTCAAGTGCTTGACATCAGCAAACTATAGATGTAAACAACAGTCTTCACTAACTTGAATTATCTTGCTTTCTCTCATATTTTTTGGGAAAGGAAAGATCTTTAATTTGAATAGGAGCATCAGTAATACTTGTCTGGAGGTGGAATTTTATCAATGAACTTAAAAGATCTAGAAAGTTGTGATGTGGATCAGTTTTTCTGTATGAATGAATTTTAAGTATGCTCTTGGACAAATCTGAAAGGCAAAATGCCAGCCAACTTATAAGTAATCCTTTTAGTTGCAGGTAAAAAGGACACAAGTTTGCCGCTTACATTTGGCCTTTGATGTTTCTTCCTTTACACACTTGTTTTGTTAGTTGAATTTGTTATGTGAACTAACACTTGAAGAAACTGGATGTTTGTGCAGATGGTGCTTTGATGTCGAGGTGGTTTATCTATGCAAACGATTTGGCATCCCTATGCTTGAAATTTCCGTGAACTGGTCTGAAATTCCTGGATCCAAGGTGAATCTATTAAGCATCCCCAACATGCTTTGGGAGCTTGCAATCATGTCCATGGGATATAGGACGGGAATGTGGAGTGGTTGCAAATGAATATTTATAAGAGGTTATTTACATGAACTATGGCAATCTTATTGGCCTCTTTTGTTCTCATCCGATACTGGACAGAGGAAGACACCAAGGACTCCATCCGTATTGTAAAAGCACATTTGACAGCATAATTAAGGAGAAAAATTTGAACTTCCAGGATTTCAAAAGGCAAGCAGTAGCAAACCCTTTAGTTTCATTTATGCCACCATTTTGAGTGGCCGTATTTTTTCTTCTGTATTCAGTACATTGATCAATTGAATTCAGAGCTTAGCTTCTTACGTCGAGATACGTAGTTAAGAAATACAGCAAGTTTATATGAGGCAGAGGTCATGTTAACAAATGCCTGTTCCGTCTCATTAACTTGTAGACTGCTTCAGAATATTTGTTATGTTTCACATGGTAAAAGGACAATGATGTGTTGAAATGAAACCTATGTTTTCTTTGCATGTTTTAGTCTTCAGCTGCTTATCTTTTTTTTTAGCGTGAAAGCCGGGATGACTGTCGTTCCGGATCAAAATCAGAGTTGAACCGGTTTTACTGGAACCATGGAGAACCAGCTATCAAACAAGTCTCTTAGCCTCAAGTAATACACAACATGATGTCACTACGTCCTGAAAAAATCAACCTAAACAATAAACATTTTCGTTTATGTCACTATTTCTTTGTTTTTGTAGTGAAAAGATATCCGAACTCTGATTTATCCCATTTATCTTTATTAAAATTGGCTCGATGTATGATGGACCCGCACACTAGCTGCAAGGAAGTTATAATTCAAGACAATGGTTACCTTAAGTTCTAACAATAAGAAGTTAAATCACCATTGTTTGGCAAATGATTTGTGTAAGAAATGATTAGTTTGACCAATATTCAATTTAGTGAAAACACCAATTGGTTTGGTCAAATAGTGGGATTGAACCCACAACTAATTCATTTGGGTTCTAACAGATTAATTACCTGATTTATGGTCAATTATGGAAATCAACTGAATTTGTTTAGAAACATCTTAACGGCTTTTTGGCTAAAAATATATACACAATAAAAGTTAGTTTAAAACATCTTGATATTAAAAAAAAAAGAAAATTCTTGAATGACATGACCCTTTAATTAAGTTTAATATAGATATGCTCCATTACCAAAATTTTCATGAAACTTCCATTATTAAAATGCTTAAAATCCCAACTCAGAAAGTTGAATGCATGCCAATTTTGCTTCCTGTCTTTCAAAATTGATATTCTTTTCACTTTCTCGTTACATAAGCAAGTTCAGCCTTTTTATAGAGTAGTTGGTGTTCGTTGCCGTATAGTGGAGCAGTTGCAATTCTTGTTGCGTAAATAGATAAGAATTGCAAGACAAAACCAACAATAATTCTAGCTTTCTTTCGTCAATTCTGGCTTGGCAGATTAATAAACAACATGTCAATGCTTTTAGACACGAACAACAAAATGGGTAGCCCTATTTTGCATGAGTTCAAGAAGCAAGCCTCTTTCTTCTTCAAAGAAAAATTCAAGACTGCTCGCTTAGCACTAACAGATGTTACACCAGCACAATTGTAAGTTCATTTCTTGTTTATATGTATAATTTGAATTCATTTTCATTCATTAACTTTTTATTTTCCATGATAAAGGTTGACAGAAGAAGCTACAAATGAAGATTTTTTGGCACCAGATACACGTACCATGGCCATAATTTCAAGGGCTGCTTTTGAAGTTGACGATTATTATAGAATCGCAGACATTCTACACAAGAGGTTTTTCTTTTATTGTTATTGTTATCTTTAATTTGGATTTGGTAATTTATTTACTTATTTGCATTAATGAAAAGAAGTGATTTGAACTAATTAACTAAAAATTTAAATAATTAATTTCTTTTCTGTGTGTTGCGTTTTCAGGTTGACAAAGTTTGATATGAAAACTTGGAGAGTGTCTTACAAGAGCTTACTTGTATTAGAACACCTTCTAACCCATGGTCCTTTAAGAGCTTCTGAGGAATTTCAGGGTAATAAAGAGACCATTAAAGAGATGGGAAGCTTTCAATTTGTTGATGAGAAAGGGTTGGTTTCATTTTATAATATCAGTTTAATTTTCTTAATTAGTTATGTTTTGTATTTGCATGCTATATATATCTTTAACATATGTTTCAGCTTCAACTGGGGCTTGAGTGTTAGAAACTTGTCTGCAAGAATACTAAAGCTTCTGGAAAATGATAAATTTCTAAAAGAAGAGAGAGCAAAAGCTCGTAAATTAACAAGAGGAATTCAAGGCTTTGGGAGCTTCTCTCGTCATCAATCACCAGCTTCTCGTCGTGATGGAAGCTTCAAAGGTATGGCCTTCAGGTCTAATTCTAATATTACTAATAAAGATTATGAGTTCTTGGCCTCAGATGATGAGTTTTCCACCGAGGAAATGGATCAGAAAGCACCAAATTTCTGTGAAACTTTTGGGGAAGAAGATCATCCATTCTCTTATAGTGAGCATCACACTACAGCATCATCACTTCTTCCCGCTCTAGAATGAAAATTTTCACAACTCTTCCTTTCTCCTTTTCTTTCTGTTTTTCAAGTTCCTTGTTGATTGTACATGTTGTATTACGGTTTGTGACGAAATTTTTTGTTTTTCATTTAATTATTTTTATTACCTTTCCCAAATTATGATTTAAAATCATATATCTAAACAAATACAATAAAAAATCCTAATTTTTTTAGAATTACAATGGAAAATTTGGTTTGTATGTGAGATTTACAAAGTGGCAATTTGACAAAGTAGACCCATTTTTGTAATGTCGTTTTAGGGTTGCATTGAATGCTACAAATTTGCTTATAAAATTTGTAGATGTTTCTACAAAAAGGACAGTAGGTTCTTCCAAACCTATTGGTATTTTGGATTTAAGCATATTACTTTGAAATTTATATTATTAAATGTTAGATTTTCTTTCTGCCTAATGATCAATATCATGAGCAGATCTTTAATACACAAGGTTTCATCATCAATTTTTAATAATTAAAATCCAATTTGATAGCTAGATTAATCAGAATTTCAATCAAT
Organism: Jatropha multifida; assembly: GCA_948099535.1. Lineage (NCBI taxonomy): Eukaryota > Viridiplantae > Streptophyta > Magnoliopsida > Malpighiales > Euphorbiaceae > Jatropha > Jatropha multifida. The sequence goes on from CANUEX010005028.1 coordinate 33,483, forward strand.
TAACTTATCAAAGTCAAATTTTAAATTTAATAATAAATATTAATTAAATATGTTAATCATATACTTAAAACACATACAAACAACTCTGAGATTGTTTAAAATAAATTAATGACTGGCAACAAATAAATAAATGTTTTTGTTGAATTATTTCTACTAATAAATTTACAAATCCAGTAAAATATCATATTATTAAAATTTTAAATAAAAATTATTTGTAAGGCGTGGGCTATCATAAATTTTGGAAAGCATTGGATCTTTGTGCCAGTTCTGAAATTTAAAGGTTATTTCCGTGAAATAACCCGTAAAATGCATTTTACAGGAGTTCTTGTTGTTTGTCAGGATTAGAAAAATAAGTTAATAGAAAATATTCTTTTAATTTATTTTTTTAAAAAAATAAGTCATTTTTTAAAAAATGAGTTCATATCTCTAAAGAAAATGGCTTCACATTTTTAAGAGTCAAAATATTTTTTAAATATCGACAAATTTATTATAATTTTATAAATTTATATCGTTAATTTATTAATCATCAATAATCACTGTCACAAGTCATTATTCACAACTGACCACAGTAAGCCACTATCACCGATTATAGGTAAATTTCATAATTTATCTTTTCTTATTGTTCTTTTCATATATAAAAATACAATTTAAAAAAATAAAATTTATATTATTATTAATATTTTTATGGTGATATGAAATAAAAATTTTAATATTTATAATTAATTTTTAATATTACAACCAAACAAACTAAATCATTTTGAAAATGTTTTTTAATCCAATCCAATGGAACTTAAATAATCCAATCCAACTCCACCCGTTTGGCAGCCGAGGAATAGCCAGCCAGAAAACTTCAAGAAACTAGGGGTAGAGAATACAAAGCCCAAGAGAGAGATCAAAAGAGAATAGCAATTCTTGTTATCAATAACCAATAGTATTACAATTAAACCCAGCAATTTTATCAGACCTTGAACCGGAAAAAAAAGGGTAGATCCTAAAAAGCTTAGACAAAAATTAATATCAATATATATTTATGAATTTAATAAAAGAAAAAAAAAAATCTCAGAATAATATAATAGTGAAAGAATTGGACCATTTTGGCAATCAACTCCTTGCCTTCTCAGAGTCATCAAATCCACAGTCCACATCATCATAAACATGGAAGGAAGACAAAGCTAGAATGGAAAGGGCAACAAGCTGCCCACTTCTTTCCAAGAAACAAAACGGTATATTTTCCCCCTCTTCTCCTCCAAAATCCCTATTCTTGAAATATTTAGAAGCACTTCCTATGCACAATTGATGGCCCAGACTCATCATATTCTGCCTTTGCAATCCACATCTGCATTCAAGAAACATTATACAAATTTTCAGAATGAAAAATCAAACCTTTTCATTTTTAAGTGACTTTAGACCGTAAGTGAATTTAGACCAACCTGCTGGAAAGTGCTGAGAGATGCCAAAATGGACCCACCAATCCAGACACTGTACTTCCTCTCCGGTGGTGCAACCACCTTGATTTTCATGCTGCTTGGGGCAAGTGCAGAGATTTCCTTGCTCATTCTATCAGCAATGCCGGGGAACATGGTTGAGCCACCACTAAGGACAATGTTACCATATAAGTCTTTTCTGATATCCACATCGCACTTCATGATGGAGTTATATGTTGTCTCGTGGATGCCTGCAGCTTCCATTCCGATCATGGATGGTTGGAAGAGCACCTCTGGGCAACGGAAACGCTCAGCACCAATGGTGATAACCTGCCCATCAGGCAATTCATAGCTCTTCTCCACTGATGAGCTGGTTTTAGAGGTCTCTAGCTCCTGCTCGTAGTCAAGAGCAATATAAGACAGTTTTTCCTTCACATCCCTCACAATTTCCCGTTCAGCTGAGGTGGTGAAAGAATATCCACGCTCTGTGAGGATCTTCATTAAGTGATCAGTCAGGTCACGGCCAGCCAGATCGAGACGAAGGATGGCGTGTGGGAGGGCATACCCCTCGTATATGGGGACTGTGTGACTGACACCATCACCGGAGTCCAACACAATACCTGCACAGCAAATTCCACAATAATCACACTAAATAGGATAACGCCAAACAAATTGCTGTCTCAAATTAGTTACGTTTGACTGCCATTAAAAGATCATTTGTTATGTTCTTGAGGTCACTCTTTATAAACTACCAATTTGGCAGACCAACTCAGAAGTACCAGTTACATTAAAATTAACACAATCTGGAACATAAACTTTTTTTGCACAATCTATTAGCTCCATTTTTCAAATTGATCCCTAATTGAACCAAGAAAATCCTTTGACTGCTTACCAGTTGTACGACCACTGGCATACAAGGATAGAACAGCCTGAATGGCCACATACATGGCAGGAGTATTGAAGGTCTCGAACATAATTTGGGTCATCTTCTCACGATTAGCCTTCGGATTCAAAGGAGCCTCAGTTAGAAGTACAGGGTGCTCTTCTGGAGCAACACGGAGCTCATTGTAGAACGTGTGATGCCAGATCTTTTCCATGTCATCCCAGTTATTCACAATACCATGCTCAATTGGGTATTTCAAAGTTAAAATACCTCTCTTGGATTGAGCCTCATCACCGACATAAGCGTCTTTTTGGCCCATGCCAACCATCACACCAGTATGACGGGGGCGACCAACAATGCTGGGAAACACTGCTCGCGGAGCATCATCCCCAGCAAATCCAGCCTAAAACCAAACGTTGAAATCAGTTACCCAGGAATAATATGCAGAGTTAAACACAATGACCAGCCCTGTTTCAGAAAGTTCGAACCTAGTTCGTAAGAGAGGCTTTTTTTCGTTAATAAAATGAGAACTATACCCCCATAAAATACAAACACAATAAATTATACCTTGACCATTCCAGTTCCATTGTCACAGACAAGGGGTTGAATATCCTCAGAATCAGCCATATTCTACTTCCTAATTGCAAAACAAGTCAAGACTATTAGATTTTCGAGTTCTATTAAACAAAACAAAATGTATTAATTAGAGATTAAGGAAAACAAACTCAAGAATTCCCGAAGCAGATCGAATCGCAGGTTAACAGATCGAAATGGGACACAGAGAGAGAGAAACAAATGGAAAACGAGAGAGGTTTAAGAGAAGAAGCAGAGGTTAATTAAGGAGAAGAGAGAGTATTTGAAAGAGAGAAAGCAGCGAAATGAGTGTTTGTTGTTCGTTTTGAAAGGGAAATGGAAATAGTCATTATGTGGGAGCGCGAGATGCAATGAGAGCTGTTGGATTAGTTTTATAAATTTTTGAGTGGGCACAACTTACAGAGAAGAACGCTTCATGGGCTTGCTTTTTAGAACTACTTGTTTTTCGAACTTCAAATCCGCCCTTCGCGCTTTGTTTTCAGTTGCTGGCTGGCTGGAGTGTCCTTTTTTTTTTTAATTTATTATTTACATTTTTATTAATTTATTTATTTTAAATAAATATATCAGCATTTCAATAATCAAATTATTTTCTTTTAAATATATATTTTTTGAAGCATCTAGTTTAATTTAATTGTTTAAATTTTTTATTTGTGTAAATTGAGTTTTATATAAATTATAAAATGTTTTGCCCACACAATATATTCATAGAGAAAATATATTGTGCTAATACCAAAATTAAAATTGAAGATATTTTTTTTAATGAAACATAAAATATATACAATTCATGATTTTTACGAAATATAACTATTTTGTGATTTTAAAAATTATATTTAATTTTTACATCTTTTTCGTTAAATTTCTTATGAAATGACAAAAATACTCCTTTTATTTTGAAAACATAAGGAGGGACAATTAATTGTATTTTTTAAACTAATTTTTTATTACATTTTAGCATCTCTTTTTATAATGTTTTAGCATCTTTCTTTTAACTCTATAAAAATTGAACAGAATAATCTAATAGTGTAAAAAAAATAAAAAAAATTGATTTATTTTAAAAAGGACAGAGTCGGATTAATTGTATGTCACAAATCACGACTATCATATTTTTTTTTTCCTAAACTTATTTTCACATAACTTGAACCTAACTTTTAAAATTAATTTCCTAAAGTATAAATATTAAAAAGTCATTAGAAAATAAAAATGGCTGAATATATAAATTTACCTTTGTACTTTTAAAAAATACTTTATGACATTCTTAATTTTTATAAAGTTATACCTATTGTCACACTCCAAATTTTAGTGGTGTAACGGTCCTAGGGTCTAAGTAGGCTTAAGACCATCGAACACCTCGTAGAATCCACAATACATACATTACTTATCTTGAATATTTACTTAAATAAGCCATAATCAATTATTTATTAAATTCACAGGATCATTGAGAATATTCTTCCTCACATTCTGTATAACCACATATTATTCTTTCAATAATGTTACAATAACGCTTATACACAACCAACACTAGTATCATCCACAAAGATACTATAGAGCAACTAGAGCTTTAGTAATTTAACAATAATATTTACATTGATCACAAGCTTCTTATTGGAAGAAGGAATCAAGAAGCTAATAGATTAGGATCACCTCTACTTGAAACCACAGATGCTTGAATAAGTCGTCAACTCAATGAGATTATAGTGTCATATAGGTAGTGTGTACAATGAATAAGTATCTCAAGGTTCAACATTTATAACAATACTAGATGTTAGTACTATTATTAGCTCATTAAAAATAAATTCCTATGAAAGGAATCGTAGTATTTGAATCATTATCACAAATGAGATATCAAAAGGGTTTCATACTAATCAGATCGATATCACAAATGAAATATCAATAAGGATTCATAATATTCGAATCAATGTCACAAATGAGATATCACTAATATGACAGATTATCACATATCTAATACTGAATAAAACACATTATTATGTATATTCTAGTGCTATCACACATATCACATATTAGAGCAGTAACTTCTCTCTTTTATTATAAATTTCTATGTGCACATAGTCTGATGGTTTAGCCCCCATCAAGACTAGGATTCTATTATATTGACTAACAAATGGCTTGGTTCAAACAAAATAGACACAGAGGCCACATAGGTTTCAGAATTCATGATTTCAATATTGCAATAAAATGGTTTCATACTAGCAATAGTATGTAATTGATCAAAAGTTTCAATACAATAAGGAAGATTAGACACTATAATTCACCTTGAAAATGAGAATTTAATTCCTCTTGATCACTTAATATTTCAAAATGATTCCGTAGTAATCCTCAACGTATATACACATTTAAACATATATTTCACTTTTACTTTTTTTCTAGTTCTTTATTGACATTCAAGGTTCCTTAATATTTTTATTTATTAAATTTAAAATCTGAATTTTTAGGGATAGAAATTATACATATTAACCTTTATGTTTTTTTTACTATATGCTCATGTTCATAGCTAATTCACTTATATTTTAATTTTTTCAATTTAGTGCAAATCTAATGAAAAATAGAATTTTTTGCACATGAGCAGTATGTGTTTATTTAATTAAATATTTATCTCCTCACATTCATTTATTCTGAAATTTTATCAGGTAGTTCTTAATATCTCAAGGTACTCCCATATTAAATTTCATGAATTTTGGAGTTCATTAACCTATTTAAATAAATTAATTACTAAGCCAAAATTTTCAGCTTTAAAATACTGAGTAGTCTCCTTCATTTTATTAATATTTTCAATTTCCTTCATTATTTAGACTATTTCTTCTAACAATCCTTACTAACATCTTAGGCTATCTTTCTAAAAAATTTCATAATTTTTGAAATTCATTTACATATTTATTTGAATAAAATATAGTAGTTGAATTTAAGCAGTCTCATTAGAACAATTTGAAAAATAATAAAATTTTTCTAACTTTTACATGTTCAATTACTTCCAATCCAAAATAATTTCTACATATTGAATGGTTACTTAATGGGTTATAAAGATAAATTATAAACTTTAATTCATCAAAATAAAGATTAAAACTAATAAAATAAAATTTAAAATCTAAGATAGAATTTTTGGATTTCATAATTTTCTTTGCTTCCTTATATTTTTTCTTCCTTCCTATCACTTGTTGGTTTAATCCCTCCTTAGCACACTTGTATATTTCTAATATTTTGTGATAAATAATCTTAGGGAAGTAGGGTATTTAAACAGAAATAAATGAAATGGGAACACTAAATGTGAAATGAAGATGTGAAATAAAGAAATTATGGTATTTTCTTTAATACACTTGTCTTTCTTTTTCTTAATTTAGATGATACTTGATATTTTATTATGATTGATTTTTAGTAATTGGTAGATTGATTGAAAGAAAAATGTGAAAGTAATAAATTAATGTGAAAGGGAGAAAATCAAATATGAATGAAGGTGTGAATCAATAAAAATATAATCTCTTCTTAAATATATAATACCCTGAAATTTTTATTTCGAAACATTCCCATTTAAATTTAAATTGTAAATTATTAGCCAATAATATTACGCTACGTAATATTATGGGGATCGAAAATCATTTTTGGTTCGCCCGAAAATTTATTGAATAAC
>CANUEX010005054.1:0-29302 GCA_948099535.1 Jatropha multifida
GGTTGAATTCCTTCTTCATCTTGGGGTACCTAAATCAGACCTTCCTACCATTCTTGTTAAAAGGCCTCAGTTGTGTGGAATCAGTTTGTCTGACAATCTCATACCCACTATGACATTTTTAGAAAATTTAGGAGTTGACAAGACACAGTGGGCTAAAGTTATATTCCGGTCTCCAGCACTTCTTACTTATAGTAGGCAAAAGGTTGAGGTGACTGTAGATTTTCTTTGTGAGATGGGTCTTTCGGCAAAGAGCATTGGTAAGATACTAACTCGTTGTCCAAACATTGTAAGTTACAGTGTGGAGGACAACCTACGGCCTACAGCTGAGTACTTCCGTTCACTAGGAGTTGATGTTGCTCTTCTTTTGCATCGATGTCCACAGAGTTTTGGTCTCAGTATAGAGAGCAATTTGAAGCCTGTGACTGAATTTTTCTTGGAAAGGGGATACAGCATAGAGGAAATTGGGACTATGATTTCAAGATCTGGAATTTTTTGTAATTATAGCTTGGCGGAGAATTTGATGCCAAAATGGGAGTTCTTTTTGACCTTGGATTATTCAAGAGAAGAGCTTGTCAAATTCCCTCAATATTTTGGCTACAGTTTGGAAGACAGGATAAAACCAAGATTTGCTCTAGTAAAGAAGGGTGGAGTCAAAATGGTGCCAAGCCAAGTGTTATCATCGTCATATGGTAAGTTTATTCAAACTTTGATAGAGAAAATGAAGAAAATTGGGTTCCAACAAGATCTTATTGGATACAAATGATACAAAGATCTTCGCAGTAAATTGAAAAAAGGACACCTAGTGACTGCGATATAACACAACAAAAGTGGATAATAATTCCTTGGTTGAAAACATATTGAATGCTCTTATGGGTGTCATCGCCTTTGCCATATCCATATTTAGGAGGAACTTTCAAGTTCAAGAATCAAGAATTCGGTCTTTTGGGTATTGGAAAATTGTAAGTTTTAATGTGAAATGTCCATTGACTCTTCCGCACTGGCTCTATGGTTCTGTTGCTTATGCTTTTCTTTTTTGTGGAAACCATCCGGTAGTCTACTGGGCTCCCTGTAAAGTTTTTACATATGCTATGTTCAGGATAAGAACTTGAGACTTACGATTAAGAGAGTTTTAATAAATTTTACGCCTTGACTTAGACTTGCTTGTCAAGAGGAATGGTAGCCAGTTATACTGTCTGATTTTATTTTTTCTTAATCAAGTGATCGAAGGAACATTATTTTATTGAAAAATTAAAATAGGAAGTTTTATTCAATAAATACTATCATATGTAAACATTTATTTCTTCTTTTTATTTTTTTACTTTGTTATCTCTTATTTTTCACAAAAAAAAAAAAATCGAAGTTTTCTTATAATTGTGCATATAAGCCCCAGTCCTAAATAAGTAGAATAAAATACACGTCAAATTTGATAGCGATAAGCGATATGATACTCAAAAGGCAACTTTATGACCGTTGTTTCACGCGTTAAGTCTCTGCACCCAACACTAACACAGGAGTTTTGTACACAAACTGTCATTTCATGCAATTTTTTTCTAACAAATACAATTTCTAGAATTTGACTTTTATATAAAATATCAATTTATATAACTTTTAGAATAATCATTTTCACTTTTTTTATTAATTATTCAATAATAAGTACTCAATTGATATAATTTTATAAATTAAAATATTTAATGAAATAAAATTAACATGCGGATAAATTCATGCATAAAAGTTTAAACAATTGTATAAAAATCTAAAAAATGATTCAACAAACTCAATTTTAGGAGTCTATGTATAATCGACTAAATTATCTTTTTATTAATTCTCTAAATAATTAATACTTAATTGCAAGGGATACCAAAATTTCTAAAATGATAAATGAAGTAATAATAATAATAATAATAATAAAACTTAGACAACAGCTGTAGTTAGGATGGAGATAGCGTAGAGAGTTTAGTGTATATACTAAATTAAAAATTTTATTTGGCATTTATCAAAGCAGACCACCAACAACATTGATTGAATATACTAAATTACAGAAGCATCATCCAAGTAGAATCAATTTTGGATAAATGATAATCCAAGTTCAAAACAACATATAAACCAATGAGCTAGCAGCAAGCAAGGCAGAGTTCCCCTTCAAATTCAAAAAACACAATAATAATTAAATAATTAATTAATGAAAATATTGATGACGTAATGATTTCATTTGTCAAATTCCAGAAATCAGCCTCACAAACACAGACACGCGGTCAGTTAGGAATCAGGAACCAACCCTGACACAGTCTTGTTCAGAATGATCATTTACTTCTTGTAGAAAACATACAAAGACGAATTCCTTCAATAAATTATTAAGTCCTATCCTATGTCAGAAATTCCACAGATAATTTTACAAGATGATGTGTTTGATGGGTAAGTAAAAATTGAGATAGCCACAAACAAAGTTCAAAGGTATTCGCCGAAGAATAATAGAACATGCATGAATATTTATTTTCCACTTTCCATTTTATTTTATGTTAATGTTGTGGCAAGCCACGTAAACACGAATCACAAGGATAACAATCAACACAGAAATATCTCCATCATAAACTCTCAGTTGGATGAAATACTATAAAGATACCTGACCAGTCGACCTTGTGCAGTTCACACCTTCCACATTTAACAATGTCCTCTTCAGTGTTCTCAGTAAATCCTGTAACTCACAGCAATGTCCTTGTTGAGTTGCTAACATTAGCTCATGCACCAACCTAATAATAAATGGTGATAAATCTAAAGCAATCTACATTTCACCATACAAACTGAGTTACAGGATCATCAAAACTATTGAAACTCAGTACCATCTTAATGACTAAGAAAACTGTTGCCACAGAGAGGAGCCAAAAGAGCACCACCATCATCAAGAGAAGCACCATATATCTGGACACGCAAACATTGAAAATAACATTTACTTATTACTCAATCACAATCTCATACTTGTTTTGATGATGGAAGCCATAGTAAGGAACAAACCTGACTGCAAGCTCTTCTTGTTGTGAAACGGTGGTGACTAGTCAAAACATCCTTATTGCTTAAGAGAAGAGTCACAGATCACAAATGATGATGATGATGACACCATCTAAAGAACATTCTGTTTAGTGCACAAACAAGGCAAGAAAATATTTATGGCAACATCTTGAATTAATTGAAGGACTTCACTAGAACTCATGGAATCTAGTGCACAATTTGTAATGGCTGTGCAATATAAGTTTTTAATGCCCCTTCAAATTTTACAAACGTTGCATCTTGTTACCAGTGCAAAGGCAGACACAAGAGGATTTCTAAATCCACTTGTTTTTTCATCCAATAAATTTCACATTACAAAGGACTACACTCATATGAGGAAAACTATGCAGAAAAGGGAACCTTATTTATAAACCCAGGAAGAGCTAGCTAACAGAAACTGTTAATAGCACAGTGAAATTCCATATATACATAGAGCAAAAGGGGATTGGCACACACGAAAAAGGAAAGTCAGCAAAAAAATAATATTTGAGAGAAACAAATGGGTTTCTTATTCACACAACATGATGCAACCCAAAAAAACAACATACAATCCAGTTACATACATGGAACACACATTATTTTCCACGCTAATTAATCTAAGAAATGGCTAGGAATACTGGTAAAGTTTCAAAACAGAAATGGCTAAGAATTAACAGAGGTCTTATAGAGAGGCACCAGAGCTTTTTTTTTCCCACACACCAGTCTCCTTTGAGATCAGCACACACCAACACAAACTCTGAAAGTGGAGAAAGAACTAGAAACAATCAGCCATTGCGGTGGCAAATCACAATCAAGCAGCAGAATAACCATTCTGATTATCAGAAAACAACAAGCCATATTGCAGCAAATAAGCTCAGATTTCTCATCAACTCAAGCTCCTGCAACAGGCAAACTTTTAGGCAGAACCATCCAGCTGAGAAGCATAAGCAAAGCGGATTCGCATACTTAACATTCTACTTCCCCTTGCATAAATGCACTCAATTGTGTGGAGATACTGCTGTGCTTCAAACTTGAATTTGCAAGTATGCCACATTTGATAAGAACCGTCAAGTTTAAAGTAATAATTGGTCAAATGCCCACCAACCAAATTCCTTGTATTAGCCAACCTGACAATTTCTTCCTATAAGAAGGAAATCCAATTTTCCAGCACAATCTGAATAATTCTTTGCTCCCACTTATCCTCCCCGCAAAAAAAAAAAAGGGCTAAACAATTTGGACCCCTAAAATGAAAGAAACCCCTAATTAATCTCCAAAAAGAAAAACACTAATTTGAATCCATACCTTCAATCGTACTTGAATTTCCAATTACGCCCAAAACCCTAAAAACACTAATCCTAATTTCACTAGCATGCTCACCATTCATCTTCGCACACAGACAAAAAGCAACAATTTCACATACAAATACTATTAATATATATATATATATATACCATACACCACCACCGACATCGGACCACCATCCTTTTAACATTCTCATTATCAATTTTAACGCGGTTCCTCCTCTCTCCGCCCTGAACTCCCCGGCCCACCTGACAAAGATGCCAGCAAATTCAGATGCCCTGGAAGGTAATTGCCCACCCTCGCAGCCGATGCCTCTCCCATAGCAGCTGCTGCTGCTGCTGCCGCCGCTGCTTGCTGCTGCTGGACAAAGAGCGATGACTGCTGTGCTGCCACCGACGACTGCACAACCATATCCGGCGGTGCCGCAGCTGCAAATCCCCAGAAATCAGGTCTTGCCGGAACCGCCCAGAAGCCCCCAGGAGCAGCAGCTGTCCCCACCAAAGACCCGACGGTGGGACCAACTGAAACCCCACTATCATCCTTACCATTGTTGTCATCCTCCGGTCTCACCCTCTTCCCTAGAATAAATGGTGTAGGCCCTAATAGTGGTTTATGGTCCATTGCAGAAGAATTGGTAACCGACGAAATCGAAGATAGAGAATTAGAGTTCCCTCCCGCTCTTACGGACAGAGAAACAGTAGAAAAACTCGCCGGAGTAGTCCCCGTTCCAGTAGCTGCAATAATGGAAGGCTCCGCTTGACGAAGCAGCCATTCTATAGTCTGTCCATCTGATTTATGACCAAGCTCACGAGTCAACTGAAAGACACGTGCAGCACATATGATCGGCATGCGAATTCTCCTTCCCCGTCCATCAACCTTGCTATGACGGTCTTTAGACGGCGGTTTCTTCACAGCCAGAGCTCCATTAGTCCCCGGCGGCTGCTGTCTTTGAGAGTCAATGATAGCCCCGTTAGTAACTCCCCCGCCGCCGCTGCCGTTGTTTGCTCCGCTATCAGAATTGGACATCCTTCAACGCTTAACCAGTTAACCTAACCGAAAGAGAACAAGTATAGAGAGAGAAAAATAAGAGGGAAAAAGAAAAAATGAAGGGGTTTTTGGGTTAGAGAGGGAGAAGGGGAAACAGAGAGCTAATCATTGAGCGGCAGGAGCTGGTGGAGACAGGAGGGAGGGCACATGGGTGGTGGGTCCCAATATTATACACAGAGACATACACACACAGCTCACGCCCTTCTTCTTTCTTTCTTTCTTAGCTTGTTAAATCTGATATGCACGCGCGGGGGAGAGCGAGTGATTGTGGTAATTGTAATAGAGAGAGAGAGGAGGGGGAGGGGTCCATCTAGTAGCAGAAGAATTTAAGTGCGGGGTTACAGAGTGGGACCGGGATTATTTCCGTACTGTTTAAAATTGAAGGTTCCAGCTACGTGTGGTAAGTTGATTATCCATTAGTATCTGGCCACGTCGGTGTTGGAACCAAAAGATTTAATGGGTCTGTTTGGTTTCCTATCGTTGTACTACATTTGTAATTTATTAACTCTCTTCTTAATCGTTACATTAATACGTAATCCTCTTATTCCACTGTAATAACACACCAAATCAATGTTTGATTTAGCTTAATTCTGTTAATATGGACAGTTCGCCATGCACAGTGTTAACCTCCCTGCAAATTTTCTGCAGATGAACCACTCGTAACATTGCAAAAGATCCTTGCAACTTGCAAGCCTAATTTGATAACTTTCAGCAGGCAAATGATTGTCTATTAATGTGATTTAGTTAGTGTAATACAATTTGCTTCTCAATGAAAACAATTCAAGGACAGCATTTACAATAATCAAGAGACTCTTCTTTGACATCAAGTGGGAGGACAATAAACGGGGATAAAGCGAGGCCTACAAACACCCTTAGCATCATCCAATATGAGTGAACGAGTCTCGAGGGGAGGAGAATCAAAAACATGCAGCCCAAATGGAGTAGTCAATGCTAAGTTTGATAAACGATCGGCAACAATATTAGTCTCTCGGAACACATGCCGAACTTGTACCTCCCAGTCTTGTTGCAATAAAGTTCGGCAAGCTCGCACTAAAATATTAGTATAACTATCATAACCATTCTCGCCCTTCAACTCAGCTGTAATCGCCTTTGCAACTGAAAAGCAATCCACTTGCAAATGAAGCCTACGATACCCTCTTATCCAAGCCAATTGAAGTCCTTGATAAACCGCCAATAATTCAGCCACAAAAGCTGAACAAATGCCAATATTAATGACAAATCCAGTCTTCCATTTTCCCAAATGATCACGGATGACTCCCCCTCCACCTGCTAAACCAGAATAGCCTTTAGAACAACCGTCTGTGTTGAGAGTAACCCAAGAAAATTTTGGAGGATCCCATCTAACCATCCTAATAATATGTCCTTTATCATTTGGACAAATATATAATTTGTCTTCACAAGAGGCATCAACCATAGCCATTTTGAAGAAAAGGATAGTAAAGGAGGTGCTTAATTGAAAAGTCAAGAGAGAATAGAAAGAAAATCTATATTATGGGAAACAAAGAAATAGAAACTCTAAGCAAGCATAATCAGAATCTGCTAATTTTCCTTCGATATATATAGTAGAATACTTAATCCTCATCAAATATGGATTAGGATTTAAATGGTAAACCTAATCCCACAAGGATAATAAAAACCCTAAAAGAGTAACACTGTTTTATTTTCTCATTTTTTTTCGAAAAAATTTAATATTTATTTTATTAATAATTAATTTAAAAGTATTGATATGGTGATGTGTGAAATATTATCTCATGTAATAAATTAATAATCATTCTTGCAAAATACTAACATATATTCACTTCCGCGTTTTGCCTTTTCTTTTAAAATCATTAAATAATTCATCCTCCTTTCTTTCGAGTGTCTACGAGAAAAAAATAATAGAAAGGAAAATTACTACAGCAAATTACAAATAAGTATTTTATGAGACAATAATAATAATTTAATATTTTTATATAAGATTTTTAAAATTATATTGGAATTTATCATATGTTTAATGTTTCTATGGGTAATTTCAGTTGAAAATTATATTTTAAAATTATATTTTTTTACGCATAAAATAGCGGTACGTTAAACATCATACCACATTATTAGTACCAAATCTTTTCGATCTCATGACAATGCGGATAGGAACGAATGGAATACTGTAATTACACATTCTTTTTTTTTTTTTTAAGAAATTTCTATTAATTGATATTAAATTCTAAATATTAATATAAAAACTTCAGCACCAAACACTATAAATAATAAATATATTATTTTGAATCGTATAAAACGTTGTTGCAGAATATAGTTTATACGAGTGCGTTACATTAATATAAGAATATGTATAAATTAGTCTTTTTAATATAAAAATATGAAAAGTTTTAATTATTTTTTGAGAAAAAATTATTGATTATTAATATTACACGTAATTAGTTGTGAACTTTCAAATGCATAATATTTTAATTAATTTTCGAATATATAAATATTATATTTTAGTTTATTTTCAATCAATATTTGGTTTAATTTTTCTAAAAAAAAATATACTATATATTTTCGTTTTATTTTTTTATATAAAAAGGAGGATATTAAACTCAAATTACATCATTTGTAGCCATATAGCACCAACTATGTTAGCCTCCAGCATATGCCTTATCTTAGAAGAAGCATCCTGCAACACATAGGTCCGCAAAGACAATAAATTTGCCTCTTTAACTAAGCAGTCAGCCACTCTATTTGCTTCCCTATAAACTTTGATTAGTTGCACTTACCAACTTCTACCAATCATGTCACGACAACTATGAACAAGATTAGCTAGTCTTAAAGAGCCCCTAGTGTCTTCGTTAAGCATGTTCACCGCAGCTTGGGAATCAGTTTGAAAAACTAACTGCACAAAGTCATTAGCCCATGCTAATTGCAAAGCATGATAGACCCCTCATAGTTCTACTTCCATAGAGTTACAAAGCCCAAACCTCATTTGGAATCCCGACAACCAATTACGGTAGCGTTTATAAAACCCCTGCACATGCAGCAGGCCTCGAATTATCTTTGGAATCACCATTTGTGTTAACAACCACTCAGCTTAACGGAGGACGCTGCTAATAAATAAAAGACAAGTGCCTGGAATCCTGATGCAGGAAAAGATGATCAGCCTTAGATCATGCCATAACCACTCCAGTAGCTTGTTGAACTAGAACAGCCTTCAAAAGAGGAAAAAACTGATTAGCAATACCAAATACAACATCATTTCTAGTCCTCTACAACCACCACACAATCACTCCAAACAACACATTCTATATTAGACCCAATACTTGAGTCGAGAACAAAGACAGATTAACAAAAAGCCATACCTGAACATCAGTTAGCTGAAAAACTAATTAAAAAATATATTTTCGTTTTACGAAAATTTAAATATAACTAATTGAATGAAATGTTTGCTCACTCATGTGGATATGATTATTAACGGTGACATACTATTTATTTTTTGTTTTTTTCACACATAAATAAAGGTAATATTGTGATCTAAGCCCACTAACCTTATTTGCTTGGTACATTTATGCATATATATTATTAATTATTAATATTTTTCTGTCACTTTCCAAAAAAAAGTGAATCTTGATAAATAGAAACTGGAAATTTCTTATATATATTTTTTAATTAGTTTGTCCCCTTAAGCTAAGTTATATGATTGGTGGGATAATAGTCTAAAACAATATCTGGTGTAAGTAAATTTTATAAAATTTATTTGAATTTTATATTTATGTTTAAGCTATGTATATACTTAAAAAAAAGAAAAAAAGGAAAAGCTATGCTATATAATTGATTCTCAAATATAATTTCTTTAAACATAATTTTACAGTGCGTGTACTTTGAAACTTACGATGAGCATTCAGTTAATTAAATTAAATTAATTTGATTTCGGTATTCAAATATATTTTATTATAATTGATTTTAAATCGAATAATATAAATTCAATTCAATCTTTAGATTTAAATTTAATTATTACTAATTAATTAAATTAACTATTTGAGCTTAAAAGTAAAGTCACTTAGCTATGTATAGTAATTAAACCAAAACTGAAAATTAAATTTTGAAAATAATTATTCAAATTTGACTGAATCAGGCTTGTTTTGATTTTCGGTTAGAAACCCGAGCATGACCGCTATTTTAAACAAGTAAATTTTATTTACTTTCCCAATATATATTACTATGTACAGGACAAGAACAGGATAAGATGTTGAGTAATTCTTATTTTATTTATTAACATTTTATATTTTACAATAAATAACTGAACAGTATATTACAAAAATGACACATATTCTTAAAATTCATTTAAGGAGAGGATTTCATTTTACCAAATGAGGCAATGACTAAAATGGTAAAAGTATATTGTATTTATGAAAGTAAAAAAAAAAATCGTTTTATTTGGTAAAAAGAATCTATTCGACCGTTTCCTTGTCATGTACTCTTTTATAGTTCATCGCATTTCTTCTCGTTCTTCCCCTTCTCGTATTCTCAGTCTGTCAACATTTCGAACTGCAAACTCAGAGGAAATAAAAGAAGGGAAGCCATAACAGAGATACCAAAAGGAAGACATGTTTTACTCTCACTGCTTTCTCTCAAGGAAAGGTCCCTTAGCTGCTATATGGCTGGCTGCTTACTGCTACAAGAAGCTCAAAAAAGCTCAGGTCACTCAGACTGATATCTCCTCTTCTGTTGGTTCGTTTTCTCTCTTTTTTTCGTCGTCTTCTTTTATGTTTTCTTACTTATTATTTTTGTTTGAAGTATTTTTCTCTTTTGGACATAACAAGAGAGAGACACAGAGAGGGGAAAAAAAAGAGCCTGTAAACTCCAACATTTGAGTTTGGCTTGCTTTTATGACCTTCTTTCAAGCGTATTATTTTTCTGCTGTTGTTTTCTGTCATTAATTTAGCAGACTGAAACAGAGAGTTGTTGTTGGGGATTTTGTTTCGTGTATTGTGCAAGTTTTGTTTTTTGTATGACGACATAAACGTCTTTTGATTTCGTTGTTTATGAACTGTATGATAAATTGCTTGAAAAGGATGTTCTTTTTTTATATGGCTGTTACTTACGATGGCTGAATTAGCTTTAACTCAATTGGACCATGAGAATTTTGTTTTTCCGAAGAAGAACTTTTGCTGGTTCTTTTGATTTGCGGTAATTTCTTATTGGTAACCTAAAATTTGGTCTGTGGTTACTTTATTTCCTCGGCGTTCTGCCTTTTAAGCATAATTGATTGCTTTTGATCAGCCGAAAAGAAATAATTTTGATTGGCAAGAGAAACTTTACTGTTAAGCATAATTGATTGCTTTTGAAAATTAGATTATTGTACATTGCTCGTTTTCATGTTTATTTGTCCATAAAGTGCTAGGTTTTTTATTTTTTGAAAGTTATAGTCAGTATCACTGCCAATAGTACATAAAAATGCAAGTTCAGATTTGCTTTTCTCTCTTAGCCATAATGCTACTGTCCAATTACTGATTGAGACCCTCTGATTGTGGCATATCCATTGATGTTTGTCGGAATACAGCTGAATATTTTGAGCAAGTGTGTGCTTTCCAAAATTTTATTTACTGTCATTATTTCCTCTAAACTAGAATTCATGATCCATGTTTTCCATTAATTTCCCAAGTTATTTGGCTTAATGCAGATAAAATTTTGCAAGATAAATTTGATGTTGTCACATATAGGGTACTTGCCTATCTGCTTCTTGGTGTTGTCAGAATATTCTCCAAAAAGGTTGAATATCTGTTCGATGACTGCAACAAGTTGCTGCTTAAAATCAAGGAATTTGTAGTTAGCAATAAAGATAGGTCACTTGTGGAAACCGTATGTGCACCTTATTTCTCTATTACACTGCCTGAAAGATTTGAACTTGATGCTTTTGATCTAGAGATCTTAGAAGATTCTAGCGGGTAAGTTATTCCAGTTTATAAACTTGAGCACCTAAGGTGATTCGTTGTTCTATTAATCATCCTCAATATGGCTATTTCTTCCAATTCACAGAGGGAATGTGATGCCCCATGAAGATATCACCCTTAAAGGTATTGAATTTTCTTCATTTAATTAATTTTTGTTGTTAAACTCTGTTTAGTTGATTTTACATAATTTACAGTTAATGAAACAGATGGCATATGTAAAACTGGGGGAATATGGTCACACAATACGGACAAGGTATCTGTTATATAATCATGCCGTCTTAAGATTGTTGTTGAATTATTATTTTGTGAATTGAACATGTTTCTGCCACTTCTATTTTGACTTCCTACAAAATGCTTTTGTTAGTTGATCCCCTGTACATCCATGAGCTTTTCTATAGAAAACATATCAAGAATGATTCGATAATGTCCTGCACACCAGGTGCACAAGCTTCCTGAATTGCATATACATTCTATAAGTACTTCAATGGACATAAACTGGTGAGATAATTAGGATGGTCCTGCTATAACTTTGTTCTTTAGTTTATCGTAGGCTATGGCTACTTATCCATATCCTGCTTGGTTGAGGTCCAGAATGAATAATCAATGCACCATCAGAATCACTTAAATTAAGTAGTGTCCTGTTGTGGTGTTTATAACATAAGACAGATATACTGTTACTGCATGATTTTCTGCCAGAGTTTTATACTTAAGTTTTGATTGATATTTTAGTTATGATACCAATATTGACACAGATGCAGTATCATTGTAAGGAATTTACTGCCTGTCAAGATGTTTGCTCTGCAATTCGGGCTTTAAATGAAGAGTGAGGACCCTGAACTTCAAATGCTCCTTCATTTGGTGTATTTATGTACTTCTCTATCTTTCTATCTTTCTTTGGCCTCCTCTATCTTTTGTTTGTGTTGTAAGCATTTGCCTCAGCATGGTTGCACATGAATATGTGGCTGCTTCAATGTTTTTCAACATTTCTCACTTCATACTCTTGCTGCAGTATTGTTTCTTCTTACCAGTTAGACTTTGACATGGAGGTAGGCACATCCCATAATTTAAGCAACTCAAAAGCAATTATAGAGGAGTTTCAGGGCAGTAGATTCTCTGAAAAAGAATCCAAGGACCTTGAAATGATTTCTATGGTTGAGGAAGAGCCTCCTGACCCTGCAAAATTGTTTGGTGAAGATCAGCAAAATAAAGAAGAGCATACAACTACAAGAGTTCTAGAAGTGGAAGCTTCAGATCAATGGCATGCAGAATCAAGTGTGCAGGAGCTTTGGGATAAGAGTATCTGTCAAGAAGCATGTTTGAACCTTGAAATGTTTGTGGAAGTTGAGGAAGAACCTGCAAGCCCTTCTAGGCCATCCAATGAAAATCAGACTGATAGACAACAGATAAAGCTTCCAGATATGGCACAATCAGAAAGTGAAAATCACCAGGTTACTAAAGAAGACTGTAATCTAAGTAATACTGAAGCAAGCATGGAGAAGCTTCGAGTCAATATAGTCTCTCAAGAATGTAGGGATGTGGAAATGTATGATACGGTTGAGGAGCCCCATGAACACAGCATACCGGTTGATGAAGAAGAGCAGAGTGCAGAGGAGAAAAGGTTATTAGAGGTTGAGGAGCATCACAAAAATACTGGATCATTTGGTGAAGTGCATCAGACTGATGTAGATCTAAAAACTCCATTGGTAATGACATCCCCCGGAAATAGCACATATCGGGTTTCTAGAGAAGACCATACAATATCTGTAACAATTGATACAACTCCTCAGTCCAGGTTCCCAGGTGCTTCAGGTACAGAAGATTTTAGACATTGTCTCACGTCTTTCAGAATTGGTTTCTACAGTTCTCCAGCACATATAATCTAGAAATTAGTTCCAACTTTGTGATGTTGTAATTTTTTTTTTCCTTTTTGTTTTTATGATGTTCAGAAAGCTACATCTCTTCTGGTTTTTCATTTATTCCTTCTACCATATAGATGAATCTTTTCTTCTTCTTCTTTTTTTTTTCTTTCTTTTATAATTTGGTATTTATTTTTGTATGGAAGCATAGTTGTAATCTTTAACAAGTTTGTCCTAGGACGAGCATCTGATTTTTATATCTTGAACAATTTTCCTTTCCATGCAGGAGTTACTGCACCAGAGTTTTTCGTTATTCCTACCCCATCTGCTAAGGAGGGTGCTCGGGCAATGAGAAAAAGAAAGTGTGTCTTTGATGATATGATAGTGTTTCCTAACAAGTATGTGGGGTGGCTATCACACTCAAAATTTAGATCATTTTCTTGTGACCAATACTTCAATAAGTGATTGTCTTTTTTTTTTTCTTTTTTGCGAAGCATTGCTATTAATTTCTGAACCATTGCTGAGGATTAGGCAATAACCATGGAGATGTTTTTCTGTCATGCTATAAATAAATTATTTTTGTCCTTGAGATATAAACTTTATGTAATTTATGCTAGTGCTCTTATATAATTTTTTCTTGATTTTTTTTTTTGAAATTGATATAAATTTTTCTTCGAGTTTTAATTGGGTAGAAAATTGTTCTTGTGAGCTGAATTGGGTATTATTTCTTTTACTGCAAGTATTATGATTGTAGACCTATGAATGCTCCATTGGTTTGACAAATCTTCAATTTTACAGTATAATCAAGCAAAGCATAGAGGATTCAAGTGACTTGGTGACTAAACGAAGAAAAGCTCCTCATACTGCTCTTGCTGCTTGGAGAGCTTGCCGAATTTCCGGTCTTCCTTGGTGTTTCATGGAGCCTCTGATTCCTTGTAAGCTCACCATCATCATTTATGCTGTGGTTTAATAACCTACTGCTTTTGCTAACATTTTTACACAGTTACATCATCAGAGCTTAGATCCCTCTTTTGCAATGTGAAACGTCCTCAAAAGTTCAGGTCTCAATGTCCTATTGATAGATCATTAGAAACTGTTGAACCTTCAGAGAAGTTAGATGAATCAAGATCTTGTAATGATGGTAGATCAGTTGAAAGTATGAAGTCTCTTGAAAAGCTAAATGTGACAACATTTCCTACTGTTGGTAGACCAGTTCAAACTGTGGAACCTCCAGAAATGTTAGACTTGCCTGAAACTCCAACTGCTGGTAGATTTCTAGAGCAAATGGCAATTGCTCCTGAAACCCCTATTCTACACACAAAATCACTGAGGTCTTTTGAAAGCCCTGAAAGGCCTGAAATTTCTAATTTAGATAAAGTCAGATTCGAGTCTGATAAAGTGGAGAAAGAGATTTATTCTACTGAGGAACAAGAAATTGACCTTAGTTTGATGAATGAGGTGAGTAGCGACTGTGTAAATTTATGAGACCACAAACAACCGAGCTAGGCATGTTTTGAACCAAAGTACTTGTAATGATTTTTGTTCTTTTTCCCTCTCCAGGAGATAAATTTGTGTGAAGTACATAACCAGGATCAGTGTAAGAACACTCTCAAGTTAATTTCTGTGTTCGCTTTAATTTAATGAATTCAATTTGAATTGTATGCTAAATAGAACTCTCATCTCATGTATGTTTGATCACAGATGGGTGGTCAGAAAGAACCAGGTAAAGTGGATAAGGGTTTGCAATTTTCTCCTTCAGCTGTCAATTTCTAGTGCATATTTCTTAAATTCGCCTTAAATTTGTGGAGTAGAGTGGTAGCGAGTTGCTTGCATAAAAGCTATTTAGATAAAAGGAAAAGAAGAGAGGAGGAAGTAGTAAATTTGCTGCATCTTTTGGAAGGAAGAACCAAGAAAGAAAGTGCAAGGCTCTTTTATGAGATACTGGTATGATTCACTTGACTTTTCAAATCATACACTTGTTAATCTTACGCAAATTGGTCTAACACATTTTTCATATAGAAAGTCAGAATTTTGCCCGTGGGAACTTGATTTTCAACATGACCCTATTATCCAAATTGAATATTATTTTACATATTGTTTCCCCATGAGGTGGAAATTTGTCTTTGCAATTTATTTTTATGCCTCTTTTATGTTTCACTTATTATTTTCAAAAGGAGCAGATGCCCATTTGTAATCAAGTTGTAACTATTCTAGTGGGCTTATTGAATATTTGAAAGGGAAATAAAATTTCATTTTCTTATTTTGGTGGAGTTGCAACTGCAAACCAGCTGGTTCTTAATGCAAGTCTCCTTTGCCTCTTTTATGTCCAGTACTGAGTTCTTATCAATTCCCATACTCAAGAAAAAAAGGAAATGAAATGAACTGAACTGATCTCTAGATAATGGCTAACCTTAAAGTGGGCTTTGTTGCAATTGTTTTTAACCTTCAGAGCAGAAAGTTATCCAAGCATGCCATTAATATGTTAAGTATCTCGGATGTCACAATGTCAGGAAATGTGAAGCAAAAACTAAGTGGTTTTTGTAAGTTTGCAGGTGTTAAAAAGTAAAGGATATGTGCATGTGGAACAGAAAACCGCCTGTGGTGACATTCTTGTGTGGAAAGCCTCTCAATGGAAACAAGCACATGGTGTAGATTGTGTTAATGCTGCTGCTGGAACCACATATCTTTTGCAGGAACCTTAAACCATGTTGGGAAGCGTTCTATATTTTATCCAAGCATGCCATTAGTATGTTAACTATCTCAGATGTAACAATTTTCGGAAATGTGATGCAAAAGCTAGGTGGTGTTCATAAATTTGCAGGTTTTGATAAGGATACGTGCATGTTGAACAGAAAACCGCCTGTGGTGATGTTCTCATGTGGAAAGCCTCTCAGTGGGGACAAGCTTGTAGTGTAGGTTGTGTTAAAGCTCCTGCTAGAACCGTGCTTATTTTGCATGAATCTTAAACCATGTTAGGAAGAGTTATTTTTATTTTAGGGACAGTCTTATGTGTAAAGTTTTTCCAAGGAGATCCATGTACTTCATAGTAGGTATCCTAAACCATCTTAGATGAGGCATTTTAGGAAGTAGCTTTTTGTATAGAGACTTTTCAGTTCACATAGGCTATAGATTAGGAGTAGGTTTCTTTATTCACAGAATGATACAAGCAAAACTGAAATGGAAAGAATCCAGCTTTTAATGAGCTTTGAAATGAAAAGAAATGGTTTCAAAAGTTAGTCTTCAGTGATCTACTATGAATGGTATTTTATGCTATTCTGTTCAGTTTCCAAATCTCTATTATGTTATGTTTTTATGTGAGGATTGCTTGGCACTTTTGTAAATAAAATATTTACAGGTCTGAGCTGGAAAAAGACTCGTACAGGATACACATAAATATCAATTTTTCCCCTACTTGACAAAAGTGATTGAGCCGAACATCATGTTGCGTCCATTGGATAATTTTATCACATCAAAGTCAAGTAAAGCTTCAAAGAAAAGTTAATCCAAATTACAAGCCGTCTGGGTACCTTTTCTGCCACTGGAAAAACAGCATCATGCAGGTAATGCATATAGCTTACTGATATGACTCTTTGCACAGCTTTGTTCTGAATTAAGACTATCTCATTAGCCAGTAATGAAATTCCTCCAAGTATTTTGGAACAGTCCAATCGATCCCAAAACAACTCATTTTTTGGGTCATTTCTTTTCTTTCTTGAAATTTTTTACATATTTCATATTAATGAATGATGAATTTCTCTTTTTCTTGATATATGATAACTATCGATCTGCTGTTCGACTCTGCTGAATTCAAAAGACATTTATGGACACAGAGAAACCCCCAGAAATGATATCTGGCGATATGACTGCAGGTTTTATGTTCAGATAAGAAAAGAAATGATTTTTATATATATGGCTTCTAGTACAATTGTTTTCAACAATATGTGATTATGATTGCAGTAATGTGTGGTTATTCTGCTTTGTTCATGAGATTTGCTTGGATGGTAAAACCTCGATACTCGCATCTTCTTGTATGTCATGTCCGCAATGAAACAGTACAGCTCCATCAGCTTTCGCGCTGGATGAAGGCTAGAGCGTAGGATACTTTCCATCAACGTATGTATTTTCTGTACAGCTCTTCATGATTGTATTTTTTCGGTTGCAGACCTTTGCTTCGAGAGAGAGAAGAAGAAGAAGTTAAAGAACAGTGATTCATATATAGCATTTTCTATTGCCCTTTTCAATTTGTTGTGATAATGTAACAATTTTGCTTCAGGGTCATTGTAATTTCATTAAAGTACTGGTAATATGTCCATCAAGATTTCCTTTTTCTCATTTATTTCGATTATTGGAGACAAATGGTAAAACGAATCTCTCTCCTTTGCATGAAGTTGACTAAAACAAACCGCTGTTTTAGTGGAAAATATTCGGCCTCCCCATTCTTCATGCATCGAGCTAATAATAAATTCCAATATTTTTTATGTATTGAGCCGATAATAAATTTCAATTAAGAAATGCGTTCTTTATGGCTGTTTTGTTTTTTTTTTCCACTAAACACAATAACACATATTTTATTATGGGAATTTTTTAGATTGTAGGAATTGGGTGAGATAAAAGAAAATTAATTAAATCGAAAATATCTTTTTATTACTACTAATTTAAATGATTTGATTGCTTGTGAAAATAACATAAAATTGATCGGAGAGAGCATATTTTAAAAAAATTATCTTAATTATTATGAGTTCCTTACTAAGATTTTTCTTTTTCTTTAAGAAATATGATTCTTCTATAACAATATTTGGTATTGCAAATATTTGTATAAAATGAGATGTAAAACTTACTGCTAATAAAATTTTTTTATCTTATAACAAACTAATGATAAAACTAAAATTAAAAAAATTTAAAATACAATAATTATTACTCTTTATATTGTGTTAAATTCGATAATATTTAATTTTGCATAGAAATTAAAAAAATAATTAAATCACCTCAATTATAAAAAAATAAGTTTAATTAATGCTTATTCAATCGAGATAAAATTTAATAAAAATATATAGATAAAATTAAAACTGAAATTGAAATATAATAATTACTATCTTAATTTTCTGAAAGTGTCATCTAAATTAGAAAAAAAAAGTTAAAAACTGTAACAAGGAAGTAATTATTGTAAAAAAAACACTTTTTTCCCTTAAAGAGCAGAAAAGAATGGGCATATTTTTGTGGACCCGGTGTTGGGCCTCAATGGAAATGGCCCAGCCCACACCACATACACACCACCGTAGCTAAACCCCACTATGTCAAAAGTTTCTAGTCTCCATCAAGTCTGCGAATAAACCCTACTGCTACTCAAGGTTTCGACGTTAAATCCCAATTTATTTTTCTTTTATTTTTTTTAATGTTTGCTAAATGGGGTCTTAGCACCCTTTTTTTATGTTTACTCAGGTGAATGATTTGTGGGTGATAAACGAGAATACTTATCATACAGGGAAACATGGCTAGCCAAGCAGCTAGCTCTTTCAATGGCAACGTGAAGGTACTTCTTTCTATCTTTCATGAACCATTTATCTGCATATTCGTTTTTTCTCGCTCGGCTGTTGAAATCAGATTCGTTTTCCCATATTCCGTGGGCAATATTAGTATTTCATCTTGAGCACGCTAGGTTTTTGTGGAAAGAACTGAATGACTCGTTACTATCACGCATTAATATAGGGAGTGATGGAAGATTCTTTCTTGAACGGTATGATCCCTTTAGAATAGCTGAAAAGGGTTATATTTGAAGTAAGATTTGGTAATAGTGTGTTCTTAATAGGTTCTGAATGTGTGTAATTTGTGTAACTTTGGTTACGACTTGATAATTCATAATTGACGTTTAACTAGATTCTAACCAATAACACAAGCTTTCTTCTTGTATGCTTCCAGAAAGCGATTGCTGGCCTTAGACGTATCAATCTTGAAGGTTTGCGTTGGAGAGTATTTGATGCTAAAGGCCAGGTGGGGTCTTCCTTCTTTCTCCATTTAATGTTTTGAGATTGGTTAGACTAGAAGGCTAGAAAATATTTACTACGTTAATCGATTTTAGTGATGAGGTAGTCTAATGAACTAATATCTTGTGCTCTTTCCATTTGGAAAAATAAAAATTAATCGACTTAGGGTCTTATTTGTGATGCAAGTCCAAATAAGAGCACATGGAGGGCTTGCTGAAGTAATACTTGTTGGTTGTGGTTGTTTAATTGATTGTCTTGCTTGAATCGAGAACCTTCGATATCACATGTTATAATGCTTGAGCTATTGAAGGATGCACATGTAACAGTTATTTACATAATTTTAGGTCCTTGGAAGATTAGCATCTCAAATATCAACAGTAGTTCAAGGCAAAGATAAGCCTACATATGCCCCACATCGTGATGATGGGGATTTGTGCATTGTTCTTAATGCAAAGGATGTGTGCGTTACAGGGAGAAAGATGACGGATAAGTTTTATCGCTGGCATACTGGGCAAGTATCACCTTTTTCTATTTATGGATTCATAAGAACTTGCTATGTAATGTAGGATATAATGAGGAAATAAATATCAAGTTTTGATTACCTATGTTTAGTGTTGCAAGCTAGTCATGCAGTAAACAAATTTTTCACTGTACCCAAAAAATTTGCAAACATTGGCAGCTTGATAGAAGTATTTTGGATTCCAAGCAAAACTTTTTATCTTGAAGGATATATATTATTTCCTTCTTTCAATATTTATCAATAATAAGGGAGCTGAAATTGACTACAGATACAAATATATATTAACACAATGCCTCACCTTGTCCCTTTCTTGAAATGAAGGCTTTTTATAATGTTTAATTACCTGTTTCCTGTAGGTATGTGGGCCATCTCAAAGAAAGGAGTTTAAAGGATCAGATGGCAAAAGACCCTACTGAAGTAATTCGCAAAGCTGTCCTGCGAATGCTTCCTAGAAACAAATTGCGTGATGTTAGTACTACAATGGACATTTATATTGACTCTAAAATACTGTTGACTGTTTTTTGTTTTCTGAAATATCTTATCTTGTGTGGAAATGCTGTTAAATTGCTGTTCAATGTTCACTCATATCTTCTGTGTCACCCCATTTCCCCATATGGCATGGTTATGTTGGTGTGACATAATAACAACTAAGGCTTAGTTTCAAACTAGTTGATGTCGGCTTTATGGATCCTTTGTTTCCATTGTTATGTTGTTATGACACCTTTGATGAAAAGTAATTCATATATCCCATGCAGTAGGCTACACTGAAAGGTAGTTAAATTAGCAAAGTGAAAATAATCAACATACTGTTGCTTGTTTCCCTAGGTTATAAGAACATCAAGGCAAAATCTAGTTTGAGTGGGTGCAAAACAGAGAACAATAAAAAGATAGAAAAATAGAGTAAACAGATTCATGCTGATGTAGAGTGCAGGCAAATTAGCTAGAAATCCACTAATATTAATAAGGCAAGACTAGTACAAAGAACCTGTCAAAACCTAAACTCTAAAACCCTAGTACACTTTGGCCTCACGAAGCTCTGTCAATACCACAGAACCTTCACAAAGGTTTTTGTTAAACTTTAAATCCTTAATCGAACTTGGTGAAGCATTCTTTTCTGTAGTATGTTCTGATACTTCCAATTTTTTGGAGATGATATCCATCAACATTTCTTTGAACTTGCATTTGTCACTTCTCCTTCAAAATAAATGGAGAGGTGATTGCCTGGTTAGGCCCAATTCAATGATGCTCTTGGCAATTGCAATTAGGTGCTTTTCTTCCCTTCTTTGGTTGTGAGACTAAACTGTTTTTCCATTTCTTGAATCTAGAGCTATAAATATAAACGTGCAAGTTTGTTTTCCTTTAGAATTTACTATGGATTAATTTCAAGTATAGAGCTTGGAATGTTTTAGAATTATTATTTTGTAATACTGGTTTTTATGGATGTAGGATAGAGATCGAAAGCTGAGGATTTTTGCTGGAAGTGAGCACCCCTTTGGTGATCGGCCCCTTGAACCATATGTAATGCCTCCTAGAGCAGTACGAGAAATGCGGCCACATGCCAGACGAGCCATGATTCGAGCTCAGAAAAAAGCTGAACAGCAAGAACA
Organism: Jatropha multifida; assembly: GCA_948099535.1. Taxonomy (NCBI): domain Eukaryota; kingdom Viridiplantae; phylum Streptophyta; class Magnoliopsida; order Malpighiales; family Euphorbiaceae; genus Jatropha; species Jatropha multifida. The sequence continues at coordinate 21,277 of CANUEX010005054.1, forward strand.
AGGTGGTAATGAGAGGCGAAAAGGTAGAAAGAAAGAAGTTTAAGAAGAGACTGAGTGAAACTTTGAAGGGCTAATGATACAAGATTGTGAAGAAACAAAGAAGTTGAACTGGAAGTGGATGAACTAAAATTGGACAACTAGTATCCTTCTGTCAAATAGACGTTTTCTTATTCTGTATGTAACTTACCGTAAATGTTCATGGATCCCATTCTGTCTGAAATTGAAGTATTACTCTCCTGGTTCTTGAAATTCCTGTTAGGTCTATCATCAGTCTGAAAGAGAAATAGGACTCTGATTGTTGCAAGTTCTTAGGTTGTCCTGGGAATTCTTTTCTCCGGACATATTTTCTGTACGCAATACTGAATTTTTGCTGATGGCTGTTGATGTCCAGAAATGCACATGTATCGCCAGTGTTGCACGCATTAACCAGCGGTTCAAATAATTAAACACGATTACAAGTAGCTTGCTTCTGATGATGATGAGTAGCTTGCTTCTCATGTTAGATATGCTTGTAGGCACTTGGTTGATTTTAATAATTATGATATGTTCAGATGAACTTGAAGATAAATTATTTATTTTAAGTTCGTTAATACAACATCAGCAACAAGAATGCAATCCCATTATTTCAATGCAGAGTGATGATTTTTCTTAATAATATTTTAGCAGATGCAACAATAAGGATTTAATATAACCTTAATAATTTCTGAATAGAAGCATCTGCAAATTAATTAACCATCACAGAACTGGCAAAATGCCTGGCCATGATAGAAATTTTTGTCAGCTCCTTCATTCATCAAGTATTATTGGCATCAATTTTTCCTTTTTCCTTTTGTATCCAAGCAGAAAGGCAATTTTGGTAAGTGAACAACTGTAGAATTATTTAGCATAAGTCTATAAAAATTGGAAAACTAAAACGACCATCTTAAGCAAACGAACACCAACAAATAACCTAAAAACTTGTACAAGATGCAATGAGACACCCAAAGAACCATAAAACACAGCACTGGTTATACAATTTTTTTACTCTTCCTCATAAAAAAACCCCACAAGAAGCTACTAAAGTTCTAATCACTTGATGATCCACCATCGTCATCTTCATGCTTCTCCACAACCTTCTCTATAAGCCTTCTCCGAACTCCTTCCATGACAGTTTCTCTCGATGGATCACTTCCATTCTGACCATCATTTAGTACTGGATCTGATTGACAAAGAACTAATGCAACACCTAATGTATAAGGAAACAAATAAAAATGGATCAGAAAACAAGCTTATACAATTAAATGTCCAAATAAAAGAAGAATGCCATTATAGTTTAATAGGGGGAAACCAAGCAACACAATCTCACATGCATGCATCCAGAAACCTCTACTTCGGGTCTGGGACTAACTACCAATTTCTACATTCAATCTTTCTTTTTTTCACTCTCTCTGTCCAAGCAAAACAACTTGAAGTTTGGACCGTTGCATCATAATTTGGGGCTTAGACAAAACTCTTGCTCCTTTTCTCACCCCAACTCTTTCAAAATAAAGAAACAAGAGCAGCAGGTTGAGCTAAGTTTAGTTGGAAGACAAATGACACTCTTAATTAGAAATAACAGACACAAAAATAATATGAGAAAAGTACAATGCAGAGGAACTAAGGTCAAAATATGATGATAAAACAAACCATAGTTTATACAGAAACATTCAAGTAGGCCATGCTTAACATATCCTAAAGGAACTTTACACTTATTTTACATAGAAGCTGCCAACCCAAATTTCATCTTGAGAATATCTTTAATCCAATTCTAGTCTGCTATATAACACTGAGAAACATTACATGTCCGTCACTCAAGTTGGAATTTCATAATGCAATCTCAGCATTTTGTAAAATCCCACATAGACCAGAACGCAATTGAAATTTCAATTTTACAACGTATAGGAGAATTATGATCTTTAGAAACCATAGAAGGCTTCACAGAAAGAGTTTCGTGCATAACATAATTGAGATCTAGGCTAGTTAAGGTACAGTAATGATTTTCAGCACAAGAAAAAAAAAAATGCAATACGACAGTGGAAAGGAAAGCAACAAAGCAATCACAAGTAAATACCTTCAGGGGTACATCTCCGGCCAAAACTGTGCAGACCCACATAATTAGCTTTCACCGCACCATTATTGTACACCAATAAAGTGGGAAGATTACGATCCGGGTAGTTTGGTATACAATCTGTAGATATGATCTTAACGAACTTTGTAGCAGGATATCTAGTTGCCAATTCTTCCAGACATCGCATCAATACTCCACATTCCTGGTATCTATCGAGATAAAAAATAAAAAATAAACTAAAACGACAATTGAGCACAAGGCCGTTGCTTGTATTAACCAAATTTAGATAACAGAAATAATGTCTAAAGGTATACCCATCCTTGTAGAGAACCACAACAACCCAAACATCAGGCGGAGCTTGAGACACTTCTCTCACAAAATCTGACCCTGAGATTGGAAGCACTGATCCAAACCTAGAAATTTTAACTGCTTCCCTCATCTCTGCCAACCTTTTCTTCCTATCAACACACATTTCACCATTAAAACAAGAAAACTTTCCATAAAAAGAAAACATATTTAATTTATAAAGAAAAACAACTCCCCAGTGACCTCAATGAATTCCATCCCCAGTCATTTGATACTTTTCACTAGCTTTCTAGATTTCCAAAAAGACTATAGAAAAAAAAATTCAATTTAGTTGCCGATCAATTGAAAGATAGAGAGAGACCTGTATTCTTCGAGAAATCGATCGTCATAGAGATCATCCTCGAGGTCCTCGAGGTCCTCTTCGTTCTTGCTATCAATCCAAGATTTATCTTTAGGAATGGAATCTTCGTCTGGAGCTGGAGTAAAAGACGGTGGCTTGAAAGCAGGTGGTTTTTCAGGTAAATTCCCAAGCTTTCTCTGTATATCATCCCACTGCGTCGATGCTCCTTCCACATCCTTATACACAAAATGATAATCCGCCATTACTCTGCTTTTCGCTCTTTTCTCCTTTTCTCCCTCGGTTTTTTCTGGTATTTTCTGACCCTCCAAACTGGCCTGTGCTACTCCAGTGAGTATATTTAACATTTTAACGTGGGGTATGCTTGGGCTTTTGTTGGGCCATCAGCCCATCAAGTCCTCCTGTTTATATCCGAGTTGATACCGAGTCTCCGCGTTAACGCGGACACACAAAGGATAGAAGGTAGGAAAATTTCCCTGTTTTGAGTGTATTTGTTGATTGATTGTTCGATCGTCAGAAGGGAACTCGAGGATGAACTCTATACAATCGGTAGTGACGCAAATCCAAGGGCTATCGAGTAGCTTAACGGATATCTCTGCTCTTCACACTTACTTGAAACAAGTAGACGACTCGCTTCACAATGAGTCCACTCGGTTACTGCCTTTCCTCGAACAGCTTGACCCCTCCATACATTCTCTCGGTTACCTCTATATCCTGTATGTTTGATTCTCTTCTTTACTTGTATTTATACGCTTTTCAATTTTTTGTCGGTTTATTTTATTAAAAAAAAATTGATTTGGTTATAATGATTTTAGGGTTTTAGGATTTTGTTGGTAATTTATGTTTCTGGATGCTATTTTAGTGTAAAGATGGTCTGTTTATTTTTGAATTTGAGTGAACTGAGTGAGTGGCATTGTCTATCAATTAAAGATTATATGATTTGGTTTATTGGGTTTTTGGAGTCGGGACAATAAATTTCTGATTGCCGGATTTTTTTCTGGCTGCAGAGAGGCATGCACTTCGGGGCCAGTTTCTAGAGAGCAAGCTGAAACATTGGCCTTGATATTTGCTAGGTTCATCACCTCTTGTGTTGCAGAACAGATTCGTTTGGTGCCTGATAAGTGTATTTATCTTTACTCGGGATTGAACCAGTTGTGTTTAAATTATTAATTAGTGCTATATGCACAGCCATTCACTTTAACTGCTACGACTTTGCAGTTATATCTGTTTGTAAGAGATTTAAAGACCAAGTTATGATGCTTGAAGCACCTTTGCGTGGGGTAGCTCCAATGCTGGCAGCTGTAAGAAAGCTTCAGTCTTCCACTGTTCATTTGACCCCTTTGCATCCAGAGTTCCTTCAACTTTGCTTGTTATCCAAGTGCTATAAAGCTGGTCTTTCCATTTTGGAGGATGATATTTTTGAGGTTGATCAGCCAAGGGACTTGTTTCTTTATGGTTATTATGGGTGAGTTATTTCTGCTGCTCTCTATTTATTTGTTTCACCTGATATTCTTTGTACTTTCATTTGGCTGGACTTCTTTGTCCTTTGGAAACTCTCGTCTCTGTTGACACTCATTCTTGGGTCTGCCTTTACATCTTTGCAGCATTCCTTGTTCATTTGGCTTTTCTCACTTAATTGGATAATGTGTTAGCTCCTTGAGATCTTCAATGTTTTTTGTTGCTCTTCCCTTGAAGATTTTCTATCAAGTTTTGACTAGTCACTGGTCAGATTAGTGCTGCATTCTTTTTATCAAGTTAAATTTGCTGTTTTTAATTTAGAAATGAATGATCAGCGGTAAACATGTGGCCTATAAACCAGTTTGTTAGTAGCTTTTGTAATATGTTGCAATATCTAATATGATGGTTATGCTTAGTCTCACAGAGCAAGCCAAATTTGGAGTGCGTTAGGACACTTTAAATAAGTGAAATTAGCATTGACTCTAGAAAGCTCCTGCTGAAGAGCTTTGGTATTTAAATGTAACTGGAAGCATGAAAAGATATGATCACTTTCACAATTTAGATTGTGATGCAGCTTTGTTGGTTTCAGCTATTAATCATCCTGTCATAACACAACTGATGTGTGATCTTAAAATTTATGGTTTTGGTAATTTATTCTCTTTGCTCATTACTAAATGAGTTTGAATAATGGATTGTGCTTTCCAATAAATCAAAATGAGTGAATAAACAACAAGGATAACAAACAATATGATGGTGACTTATTCAAAACTTAGCAGCCCCCTTGTTCTCTGGACTTTAAGTGGTTAACAGCTTTCTATATTAATGAGGAGTTTCTGAGTATGCCTCACAGTTGATATAATGACAGAGGGATGATATGCGTTGGACAAAAACACTTTCAGAAAGCATTGGAGCTTTTACACAATGTATGTCTTATATTTTCATCCATTGTATTTAATTTTTTTAATCATTCAATTATATCACGGTAGTTTGCTCTGGTAATAATCCTTATCTCAGGTTGTGACTGCTCCTATGTCTTCTGTAAATGCAATAGCTGTTGAAGCATACAAAAAATACATATTGGTTTCTCTAATACACCAGGGACAGGTATGCTGTATTCTTTTTTACCTCACTATTCCTAAAAGTCATTTTAACTTGGGACATGAACTTAATAGTATGCAGTCAAACAGATTCCCTATCATAAAGTATTGCATGGAATGACCATCTATAAAAATATCTCTCATTTAATCTCTCCATTACTTTGTTGGACACTTGTTGTATGACTAGTTATTCTCATGGTGGCAGTTTTCTACCAGTCTTCCTAAATACGCTTCAACCGCAGCTCAAAGAAATCTGAAGAACTTTTGCCAGGTAATTACAGAATTAAACTAATTTTATTTAATATTTATATTTATGTTGTATTATTATATTAGTTGGCTGTAGTCAACAGATGATCCATATTCTTCCTTTCTGCTAATGCAACTTATGATCCCAACTGAGGCTATGAAAAAAGCATACAACCATAATATGACCAAAAATCTTTTAGTGTGAAATAGGGACAGCATCCTTCTATAGGCATTAACAGATAAACTTTATGAGGAATAGGTGCTCTTTTTTTTTTTTGGTTTTTTTTTTTTTTGGGGGGGGGGGCGGGGTAGTGCTTCTATTGTCACATGTATCACCATTTAAAAGAAGGAAATTTTCCCTGAGGATTTGTGCATATCATGCATTGAAACAGATTCGTGAGCCACAATTATCCTTTATGCTCACAATTTGCGTGTTCTTGGGATAGTTGTTTGTTTTCAATCTGTTTTTAACTGTTCTGTCACTATCAAGTTCTGTTCCATTCATTAGCTGTGTTCATGGGTCAGGATGATTGGGTTAACGGTATCCTGTCTAGCCAAAACTGTTGGGGGTTGGAAATTTCTCAATCTGAAGCCAATCTGCATGTCAAAGGAACTGGCATGTTCGGTCAGGTGAAGTGGGGTGAGAATGATATCAATAAAAGAATGTTTAACATGGAAAAATTTAAGAGATAGGAGTCTTCATGTTGCATGGATGAAAGATCGAAAGAGATTAAGGGAGAAAAAAACTGACAGACAGGGAGTGTGAAACTGATGGTGAGAGGCTAGATGAGAAATAGGATGTAACATTTAGTCTGAATATCATAACCCTAACACATTGTCATTTTATATATAGTTTATTGGTCAGTTGGTTATATATGATTTCAGAACTCTTAAACTTCTGCTAACCCATGAATGTGTCAGTTTTTTCAATAAATGAAAGCAACGACTTACTTGTACCTCTTTAAACCTACAAATTATGGGTTGGTGTGGACTGTGGAGCAGTTTAACAGTTAGGGTAGATATCAAAAAATCTTGAACAGCTCTACCATTGATTGTGGCATTGTATGCACAAGTTTATAAACAATAAGACTTCGTTAGATTACATGTTTTCTACAAATATTACTCATTTACATTTGCCTGTAATGTTTCCAAGAATTTGGTTTCTAGTTGAGCTGCTTTATGTTTTGGTTGACTTCTATTCTCTAACACATTATCTTTGTCCTTCAAGCAGCCTTACATTGAATTAGCAAATAGTTACAGCACTGGAAAAATTGAGGACTTAGAGTCGAATGTCCAGGCAAACAGGGAGAAGTTTGAAAGTGTGAGTTACCTGTCGTATATTTCAAACATCTATAGCAACAGAAATCTGAGATCTTTCTTCTGGTCAAATGAAATTTTCATGTGGCTCCTTAAGTCTTTTCAAGGTGGCTTTGAATTCTCTTGCAGGATAATAATCTTGGACTGGTGAAGCAAGTTGTATCATCTATGTATAAGAGAAATATCCAGAGATTGACACAGACATACCTGACTCTCTCCCTCCAAGATATAGCCAACACGGTGCAACTCAATAGCCCAAAAGAAGCTGAAATGCATGTGCTCCAAATGGTAGTTACTAATGTTTTATACACAGTCAAAAACTTATTTCACAATGCTGTCCATGTATGGCTAATATTTCTGTGTCAAACTTTAGATCCAAGATGGTGAAATATATGCAACAATCAACCAAAAAGATGGCATGGTTAGATTTCTAGAAGATCCAGAGCAATATAAAACCTGTGAGATGATTGAGTGCATTGACTCCTCAATTCAAAGGTATAGCAGTTCTAACATTGTTTTTGTGTGTAATACGGCAAATACTTCAGTTAAGAATTCTTGTTGTGTTTGAATGATTTAAATAAATCAGTTGTCTTGAGTTGTCAAAAGTTTATGAATTTGGATTTAAATAAAGTAACAAATTTAAGGTTTATGTTGATTTTATGTGTAATGTAAGAGCTTTTATTGCTTCTTTCTTTTTCTTTAAATGAGATACAATTCACTTTTATTTATAGATGTAGGCTATTTCCAAAATACCTAAGCTATCCTTTACACCTAAACTATACTACTCATACATACAGTAATATATCACAACACTCCCCCTCAAGTTGGCGCATAGATATCGAGCATGCCCAATTTGCATATTAAGTTATGAAAGATTTTGCTATTTAATCCTTTAGTGAAGACATCTGCCAGTTGATCATCTGAAATTACACGAGAAAGTTTCAAGACACTTTGATTGATCTTCTCCTTTATGAAGTGTCTATTGATTTCTATGTGTTTTGTTCTGTCATACTGAATCGGATTTTGAGCAATACTAATAGCTGCCTTGTTGTCACAGAATAAGATTGAAGCTCCAAACTCTGAAAGCTTCAATTCTTCCAATAGCTTTTTCAATCACAACATTTCACAAACTCCTAAGGCCATGGCTCTATACTCAGC
>CANUEX010005090.1:0-49672 GCA_948099535.1 Jatropha multifida
ATTTGAACCGATTTGGTCTAACCCAACGATTTAGCCTATTTTCATTTGATTTAAGGGTTTTTCGACTGAGTTAGACTATTTAAATTCGGTTTTCGATTCGGTTCGCGGCATAAAATATTATTTTTCGCCAATTCTCATTGGTGAAAATTTACAATTAAATTTTAAATACAAATTCTTTTAAAAATAAATTAATAGGTTATTTCAAATATAGTATTTATAACAATTTTCAAAGTTTTTTATTAGTTTATTAGCAGTCTTAATAAACTTTAAATAAGTTTAATGTCAATATAAACGTGCGTCAGTTGTAGAAATCACTTTTGAAACTGGGCCAAAAGGTATTTGATGTCAATTATGATGTATGTTTTTTTGGTAATTGATTCTATAGTCCTTTCCATCCAATTTCGTGGATGAGAACTAATTTTTTTCTATTCAAAAGGAAAAAAAAATATGAAAAAGCAACTGTTAGTTTGTATATCCTATAGCCAATCAGATGATTGCATGTGCACATCATATTTTCAATTTTATTTAACTAATAAAAATTATTATTTATCTTTAATATTCAATTAATGAACCACGAATAAAGATAAATTTAATGGGATAATATTACTTTAACAAAGAAATTATAATATGATTATAATTATGAGATTTTTATTGCATTAAAAATAATGTTCCTAAATGTTCCTAGTCAATGCTATATCAATATTGAAAGGTGATGAGAGTCGTTGACACGGGTATATATCATCTTCTTTCCTTTATGAAAGGAAACAATTGTTCTTATAAGTTGAGGTATATGAGATACCACAAGTAGGGATGAAAGAGATGCAAGTATTTTAGGTTACCTGTCCTGCTCCGATCCATTTAAAAGGAATATGAGTAGTTATAAATGAGTTTAGAACGGATAATAGATAGTGAAATTACCACCTGTTATGGATACAATAAGAGGTATAAGTCTTTCAATACCTGCTACTCATTACCCGCAATATTAAACGAGTATCGCGTCCATTATTAATATAAATTATATTTTAAATAAATTCAGATTTGGATAGTTTAAAATTTACAGGTACCCTACCTATATAAAGATAGTTTAAACGGGTTTCAGACGAGTACAGATAATAAAATTTAAATGAGTTTAGATACGGATACTTAAATGGATATTTAAACGGATTTGGAACAGATATGGAAAGTAAAATTTTAAATGAATATGGGTATTGATAGCTTAAAATTCATGGGTACCCGCTGCTTTCATCCCTACCCATAACTAATATACAAGTGCTTGTTATAATGATAATTAAGTTCACTAAACTAACCTATAAGAGAATTTCATATGAAAAATTACCTATGACTATGAAAGACTTAAGTGATGACTGTGCAAGTGATCTTTCAACTAGAGATCATTAAATTATCTTATTTAGGGACTACTGTGTTTTGGTCCTTCTACACGTTACTCTATTTAAGATAAGAAATAGAAAAAAAATGGGAAATAGTAGAAATTGTATAAATTGACTTGAGTGATAAGATGGGTTCATCATCTTATGTAAATTAGAAAAAATTTTCACTTGTTCCCTCTTAGTATTGATAATAAAATATTTCCACAAAATGAAATGAGATTAGTATATTGGATTTGGAATCTTATTCAATGAATCAATAACTATTGCTAAGCGAACTAATATAATTTAACTTGACATGCTCCATGCTTAAATGAATGAATCAAAATATTATTGATGAATAGATCTTAATTATGTTGAGAGATCATCCACTAAATGATTAAGTCAAACTACCATTTACTACCACCGATATTTGAGAATCTCTCTATGGATTTTTATTTTAATTTTTTGCAGAAATTTGAAAGGGTTTAAAACTCAAAAAGCTAGAAATTGAAGCAATAATATTTGAAGAAGTTTAGATGTGGACATAATGTAGGCTTAGCAAATTCTATTTTACCCATTGCAAGAGTATCTAAGAGCTGTATTGCTTGTGTTGGAATAATTTATTCAACTTTTTGCCACATAGATCAATGGGTAGAAACTAAGAATAATAGCACTTACACAATTTTCTCTCTCTAATTTATCTATCTAAAATAAGAAAAATAATAATAAGAAGAAGAGGAGATTAATATAGTAATAGAAATCTTTATTCTTCATTATTGTTATTGTTGAAATAATAATAAGATTATGATTTTTAATTTAGAGAGAAATATAAATAAGATTTTCTCTCTCTAAAAGTTTCGGAGCTTAAAAATTTTTTTAGTATCAGTTTTAATCGTTCATCAAAAAGGGAAATGGACATAGAAATTGAGTTTTCAATAAGATCCTAATCATTTTGATGGTTAGGTTGAAAGATTTTGAGATAATCTAATTTTTCGATTGCTGCGGGTAGTAGCACCGGCGATATTCTGATAAGATAAAAAATTGATTTTAAAACAAAATTGATTTTGTTTTTTTAGTTAGGATTATTGAAGTCATTTTATAGCAATTTAACCTTTGAAAGTGCATAAAATTGACGAAAGGGGAATAATGTTTAACGGACTAAAAACAGGAGGGAATAGCAATGTATTTAAAAAAATACAAAAGTAAAATAGTTAATTTTGACAAAGTATGATTATAATTTTCTTTTATTTATTTAATTGATTAAATAACTAAAGGATATATTATGGCCTCCCGCATTACTCTACATAGTCTCTTATATGGAGTGTAGCCACCAAAATAATATAGCGTATTTTGATTCAGAATTCAAAATCCTTTCTGCTTTTCAACTTCTCTAAAAATAAATTTATATTTTTCTTTTCATTGCCAATTGGTGAGGATATTGTTAAAGACTACTATTGGACGGTTCCTAATTTATGACAATCCAATAAATTACAAGTTTCTAATTATACTTGTGAAAGATTTGATAATAAGTATTATTTCAAATTAATTATTTATTAGTTTAATCATTTAAATGTGATCCCATTGGTTAAAAGCATTATAATATCGGTTTCACTGCGCATTTTATTTCTTATAAAACCAATAGTAACTCCATTACCAATCTCATGGATGAGAGCCGAACATTCAAAAGAGAAAAGAAATAGCAACAAAGTGGATAAGAATGACAATTTTACGTGACTCGGTCTGATTTTATTGGTTCAGTTAGTATTTTACTATTTGTATTGAATTCGGTTCAGATTTGAGTTTAATGATTTAGGTATCTGCTGTCCGTTTTTCATTTAATAAATATTAAAAAGATATTTAAAATAATTATTTTTTGAAAAGAAAATTTTATATATAGACACTTTTTTAATTATAATTAATGTATTAATTATATTTAACATTTATATTGTATTTTTTATTATGTGAAAACAATAATTTTATAATGTTTATTTACATTTTATTTTTAAAAATGGAAATTAGAGATATTTTTGATATTGTTTTTAACAATAATATGAATTGAAAATAGTTTGATTAATGTGAGAATAGAGATTCTTGGTCATATAGAATAATCTATTATTGATATTGTTAGTGTTTTATTTTTTATTGCTTTTGTTTATTATATAAGATGTTCTATCAACATTTAAGGGGACAAAAACAAAATAAAAAAAAGTAATAAAGCGAAAGATGAATTGGTGCACTACTCTGATTCAGTACCCACGTGGTGAACAGATGTCAATCAATTATTTGTAATCCTCCAATTGATGGAACACAAACAGACAAGAAAAAAAGAAAGAAAGAACCGAAAGAAAAGTGAAAGCATAATGAACTTCTCCTTTTTGGTGGGATGATGTGCATCAATAATTGTTATCTCCCAAGCAATTGAGTTTAGATCTTTAAAGAGTTCTGTTGGAGGAATTGCATTGCTAAAACCCATTTTAAGTACTCATCCTTTCAGAGTTTACTGCATCTAATGTAAGTTCTTTCTGCACATGATGAGAGTTTATTTTAATATTCTTGAATTGCTATTCAGTAGATTCTAGTGATTGTATCTATATATGCATGTCTCTCTTCTTTTTCTGCTCCATCCTTGTTTATTGTTTACGTTATTATTTTTCAATACAACATAAAGAGAAGCTTAGACAAATGTTATTATTTCCAGCTTCCATTAAACTCACTCCCAAATGAAAACTTAGAAAGTGAATAAGGAAAAGCGAAACTCTGCATAGCTATTGTTTCACAAGAACTTCACTCTCTGATAGTTGTTCTTTTGCTATGGGTTTATTTAGAACTAACCTTCAGTGATTCAAGAATTGTTTGATCTTCCACAGCTTTTGATGTAAAATGTTATCTTCCTTCAATTGGCAGTTTGAACATATACCACGACAAATATATTTCTTGGCTTAAGAGCATAAACATGGCAACAAAGATTGTACTTGAAGATCTAGATAAAAATAATTACGCAGACTGGAGAATTTGGATGAAGAACTATTTGTTGGCTAATGATCTATGGGATGTAATTGAAGCAAATGAGAAATTGGAAGAGGATGAAGCTGAATTGAAGGTTTGGACAAGGAAAAATGCTGCAGCTTTACATGCGATTCATGTTTCATGTTCGTTGGAGGTATTTTCTCACGTCAGAGAGATTGATTCTGCTAAATCTTGCTGGGAAACTTTGGGTATAATGAATGAGGTAAAGCCAACTGTCAGACCTCCAGGTAATGCATTCCTTCATCTACGTCTAAAGACCACACGTCTCTTTTTTTTTTCTTTTCTTTTGTGTAAACCATATCAGGACCCTATTACTATTATCAGACATTGATTAATTCAGACAGGTGGGAGACCACAAGTCTCTTTAATATCATGGTTAAAATTGCTTTTTGGAAAAAACATCATTTTATAATGTTCTTTAGAAAAAAAAAAAAAACAGTTTAAATTTGTATTTTCGTTTGTCATCATCATCATTATCAAAAATCATTTTAAAATAGACTTTAACGTCATCTAACAAATTACTTTTCTAGCCAGCAGTTCAGACAACAAGATCCAAGTCACACTAAAAAAAAAATACTTTGAGGACGTTTAAAATCGTCCAAGTTAAAAAACTTGTTTAATCATAAAAAAAGTCTGAACTTATTATTTTTTTTTAAAATTTGGCCAATACTTTTAATTTTATCAATTAATACCCTGTATTTATTATTTCTTTTCAATTATGACATCCGTTTAAAATCCATTAATGTTCGCTAATGTGTCCATTAGTGAGGTCTATTTTTTTCAAATTATGTCCGCGTGGACATGCCATGTAAGAAACCCAATTTTAAAATAGACATGATTTGGAAAAAAATGGACTCCACTAACAGAGACATAAGTGAACATTAACAGATTTTAAACAGAAACTACAATTGACAAGGAATAATAAGTACAAAGTATTGATTAACAAAATTAAAAATATTGATCAAATTTGAAAAAAAACTCATAATTCAGGTTTTTTTTAGTGATTAAGCCTAAAAAAATTGTCCCCTATACTTTTGGAGGTAATTAACATCATTCCAATTGAGCTTCCCTTAACGGGCGTACCATATTCTATGGGGAATATTTTTAATAAATCTTCTCTTTTCTAATGAACGATAATTATCCTCAGTTGAAGAGCTATATGTTAGTCTTTTCAATTTTAGATAAAAATTATATCTAAAAACCTCGTCAATATTTATCCTTTCTATATAAACGTCAATCGTCTGTTAATCCCCTAATAACCGAAATACTCATCTCATAGAAAACTCAAATTCTTCGGCTGAAAATTTTGTCTCGTGAAACAAAAATATTAGACTTGTACTTTACAATTCTTCTTCCTTTTGCATTTCTCATCTTAACTAATGAGTTGATAAAAAATTGCAGCAACAGAGGTGGATCCCTACGTTCAGTTTCATCCTTTACGAGAGGCCATAGAGAAAGGAGACTTGAATTCCGTGAAAACCTTCCTTCAGCTTCACCCAGACACAGTACACAGAAAGGTTTCGGGTTTTGGTGAAACAGCGCTTCATCTTGCGACAAAGGCTGCGAACATAAAGATTGTGGAGTTTTTGGTGGAGTCAATGTCAGTAGAAGAGTTACAGGCAGTTGATGATAATAATGGAACAGCTCTTCTTCTTGCTGCTGTTATTGGAGCAACAAGAATTGCAGAATGCATGGTGAGAAAGACGATGAAGCTGGTTACTATTGCTGCAGACACTGATCTTCCCGTAATAATTGCATGTAATAATGGCCATAAGGAAACAACTCGGTATTTGTACTCTCTCACTCCTTTTGAAACACTGCTTGAAGATAATGGAGCCTTTGGATCTTTGCTTCTTCATGCTTCAATTTTCAGCGAAATGTTTGGTAAGTAATTAAGAGTGATTGTCATTTTCAAATCTTGCATAATCAGTAATTTTTGTAGGGCAGATTACTGCAATATTATTTAGGCCCCGTTGCTATAAATGAATTGAAAACGTAAAATTCTTCTATTAATGAATTTATTTATAAATGAACTTTTCAAATTTATAATAAATTTAAAATTTAAAATTAATGTACTTTATTTTCTAAAATTAATTTTCTCTTAGTAGAATTTAGTTTAGTTATATTCAGATATATAGAATTAAATTCGTAAAATTAAATTTTTTATTTTTTTTTGGAGACTAAATATAAAAATCTGATTTTATAAATAAATTCCATAATTCCAAACAATGGATTAAACTTGATTAATTTTCTTTTAAGTATATAATAAAAAATTTCAATGACTAAATAATAATTATTAAAACTTGATTTAACTCTTCTAATTTTGATTTTGACAATGCTATACAAACACCAGATATATCCTTGGATTTGCTCCAGCGCTGCCCAAGCTTAGCCACAAGACGAACACGTTATGGAAGCACCCCACTTGTCGAATTGGCTTGTTTCAAAGATTTATTTCCTAGCAGCAACCGTTATGTCTTCTGGAAACAATGGATCTATTCCTGTTAGTACCTCTTCATCTCCTTCTTTCTTTTCTTTTTCTCCTTTGCTTTGTTTATTCTTTCAGATTAATTACAAGAATTCTAAAGATTCTGGATTTCAAAACTATATTCTGGTTTGGTTTTTATATAGAATAACCATTCTTAGGGTTGATCTTAATTTTTCAGAAGTTTTATTAATTAAAACTCCCCTTATGTTGAGGTCATTTTTATAATTATTATATTACATGAAGCGCGAAAAGTTCCTACAAAAATATGAACCTACGATATGTTTGTTTTGAATTAGAAACAAACATAAAGGAATTGACGACAAAAGGAAAAAATTGCCCGATAAACCATTCTGAATGCTCCAAACTATACGAGTTGTTATAATTACATTGCAAAGTGAGCTTAATTTTCAGGACACCCCAATTTCAAAAATTCTTCCTCCACAGACCGCATATGCTATTTTCTTTGTCATCTTTGTGCAAACAAACAGATAGATCAAGAATTGTTTGAGTAAAATTCAACTCAAATTAGGGTTTAATAGAGTATGTATAATTAATTAAAGCATCATACCTTGATTTTACAAAGGAAAAAAAAAGAAAAAAACAGCCCTGGAAAATAAAGACACTTCAACATCCAAAAGTGACTGTGATCTACATAATCAGGCCACAAAAAACATATTTACAGCCAAAACTAAAAGAATCTCTTGATGTCCTATACATATCTCAAACCCCCCTTGGATTAGCTTTCGGGAAACTCCTAAACTAAAGCCGATTCGCAAATCTGCTCTCCTAGCTTGGAATCCCCGACTTTCATTCTTTATGAATATGAATAATCGGCATTATTACCCCACTGATAGAGGGCGGAAATATGTTTTTTCTGATTCAAGGAGGTAAGGAACAAAGCTTTCAACAGAGAAAGGGAAAGAGGGGTTTTCTTACGCCTATTCAGCTACTGGGGCATTGGTCATAACCGAAATTCGTTGAAGAAAGGAAAAAGAAAGAAGAGGATTTGTTGTTAGCTCGCTCATAGGTGAGGAAGAAAGGGAAGTTTTGTCTTTCTCCAAATAAGAGAACAAAGAAAGCACTCAAAAATGAAAGTTAGATACTGAAAGTTTTAGTAAGAACTAGCACTAGACTTCTTCCCCCCTTTCATTCTGGGGCGACAGAGAGATCGTACCATTCGAGCCTTTTTTTTCGTACTTTTCCCAGAGGTCTAGAAAAAGCTGTAATCAATAGGATTTTCCTAACCCTCCCTTCTCGAAAGGCAAAGGGAAGGAGGTGAAATTCTTTTTCCTTTCCGCAGGGACCAAGAGATTGGATCTAGCCCTAAGAAGGGCACTTGGATCATAGTTTTACAAAATTCAAACCCCACTTGGTGTTTATCCAAAAAGTTGCTCTCTCAACTTTTCTCGATCCCCTCAAGCCCCTTCCCTCCTCTATCGTTGTCTCCTTGCCGGTGTTGTTAGTAATCATCTATAATATTTTTTTTTATTCAGTATGATTATTAACTCAGTATGATAATATTTAAATTTTGCGTTTTGAGTTAGATAACTAGAGTTGAGTTAGTTAATCCATGTGGGACCCACATTCAATTTTTTCAGTCTCAATTTTGACCAGCTTTATAATTAAGGTGTAATTGTGACACAAATTTGAAATTTGGGTGCATGAAGAATTAAGTTCATTTTAGAGTATAGTTATAACAACTCGCAAAATTCAGAGCATTGGGAATGGTTTAGCCAAAACGATGTTTGTTACTGAATTTGAGTTAATGACTTTTATATGAAATGTATTCATGTGCAATTACCTGCTTCCCCTGGTGATGTTCTAATTGCCATTCCAGAGAATGATCATATCAAACAAGGTAACATTTTATTTAAGGTCAATATTCTACTATTCTTTTTTTGTCATTTTAAACTTAACAGCTAGTTAAGCAGTTATTTTTATCGAATAATTTTATTTTAAACCACTATATAAACAGTTAACAGGCAACAATTAATATCAAAGCAACTTACAGCTACCATGAAATACTTGCATAGATTGTCTTGAAAAACGTTTAACTCAGTTGTTTAATTTTCCAGGGAAAGGTGAAATGCGAAGTTTGAGTTCAAAGCTCCTAGAATTTTATGGTAATATTATCTCCAATTTCTCCTTTTGTTTTATTAAAAGGCAAATTACTTGATTACCTAGTGCTAAGACTTCCTTGCCACTCCTCTTCCCCCTTAGATTTCCCTTCCCTCCACCCTCTCCCTCTGACTCGGGTTTCAAAAGAAAAAGAACTGTATTAAAGGTAATTACTGAGTAACCCATTGAATTTTGATGTCATAAACTATTCAACTATTAAACTTTTAAATAATAAATTACTATTTAATCCTTCTCTTTTGATAAACATATTAATACATCTTTATATTTATTTACTGTGCAGTCATTATCTTACAAAGGTGTCAACTACTGATATAAAAATTAAAATGCTATCCATTAACATATATTTATAAATTAAGGAGAAAATAGTTCTATAAAATTTTTAAATAATTAAAAAGGGAAATAAATTTTAAAAATTTTTCTACTCAAATTTCCTAAATAAAAATGATATTATAATTTTTTAATACTAAAAATCCTATATTTTAACTTTGTTACGTAATTAAAACTTTTTTGTCAGCTAAATACTCAATTTTGTTAAAGAAATCAAATTTTTTGATGCACTTTATATTTCAAAATAATTATAATAAAATAATTAGTGAAAACCTAAAAACAATATTTTTACTCCAAAACAGAGAAATATTTGTCATTATTTGAATTCCTTAGAGAAAATGAGTGGAAAAATTAAAAATAAATTAACAAATAATTTTTTAATTATTTAGAACCTCAAAGATGTTTAAGAGCCCATTTGAAACAATTGAATTTCACAAAATTTTGTAAAATTTTTTGCAAATCCAAAATTTTGTGTTTAGAATGAAAAAATATGGATTTAAATTATATGAATGAAATTTTGTGAAATTGGGTTAACTTAGTTCAAATCCTATTAAAATTATTAGAATTTGCAAATGAATTCTGCATATTAACCTACTAATATTTATATTGATTAAATTATCATTTTATTTCAAATATTATTGACTAAACTGCTCCATTTATTTTTTGTAGTATTTTTTTAAAGAAGTATGAAATTACTATTGTATATGATTATGATTATATATTGAATCCAAATAAATTTTTATTTTTGAATATATTTTAATTTATCAATAAAAATAAAATTTAAATATTTACAAGGACTTAAAATTTAAAATTTTAAACTTTAATTAATTAATTATGGTGCAATATGAGTGATTTATTTGTATTTGTATTTTTGTTAAATTATTATGTCAAGGTTACTTTAGAAAATAAAGACAAATGAATTTTCATTTAAGAATTGTTGCAAACATAATTTTATAGAATTCAATTCAATTTCTTATTTTAAATTATAACATGACAAACATGACAAATTCATTTGCAAGTGAATTCCACTTAGAATTCATTTGCAAATAAATTTTATCATGATTCATTTATTCCAAACGGTACCTAAAAATATTTTATCTATAATTGTTGAGTATGCATTAACAATGCTCATATTGGTCTTTTCAAACAACATAAGTAAACTAAATTGACATATAGATATGAACATTCATTGGGGGTTGTAAGTAAAATAACCCTTTTTCATATTCTAAAAAAAATAAAAATAAATAAACAATTAAATTTCTTGCAATTTAAATTAGATTGGTGCAAGTTTTTCATTTTGGCTTTGTTTTGCATGTGAAAATAGGACTGAAGCAAATTTACGATAGGAAATTGAGGCATACCTATGCTCTTAAAATTCTAGAGTTGATGGCAAAGCACGTATCATCGATTGATGACACTAAACTAAAACAAAAAAGAATATATGAAGCATTCTTTAAAGCTGTTAGATATGGAGTTGTTGAAGTTGTTATTGAGATGATCAAAGCCAATTCTATTCTTCTCACTGTCGTCGATAAAAATTCAAGAGATATGCTTATGAATGCAATCCAATATCGACAAGAAAAAGTTTTTAGCCTTATATATGGGCTTTATTCAAGTAAGCAACTTCTGATTTCTGGGTCTGATGAGTTCGAAAACACCATTTTACACTTGGCTGCCAAGTTGGCACCTCCTAATAGACTTGCTAGCATCTCAGGTGCGGCTTTGCAGATGCAAAGAGAGCTACAATGGTATAAGGTGATATTTCTTGACTTGTTTAAATATTTCTGCAACATCATATAAGCAATGACAATCTGATTCCTAATTTATTGTCAAGATCTCCAAGGACTATCTTGCTTTTCTTATTCCTCACAAAGTAGTGACACTCCTAATCATTTGCAATACAAACACACAAATGCACTCCTATCCCTAGTAGAATTAGTTTTTGAAGTGTAAAGTTATGTTCAATCATAGAAATTTTAGTTTTCAATACAAAATTTCAAATAAATTCAACATTCAAAAGAATGGTGAGAGAAATTATGCTCACAAAAGTTAGTTTTTTATACAATAGTTTGACTTATATAATAGCAAAATATTTTTAATTTAGGAAGTAGAAAGCATTTCGATTCCTTCATATAAAGAATACGCCAACAGCGATAATAATCAAGCTAGTGAGATATTTTCTGAAAGCCATAAAGAGCTAATCAAAGATGGAGAAAAATGGATGAAAGAAACAGCAACATCCTGTACAGTGGTGGGTGCACTTATCATCACTATGATGTTCACGGCAGCATTTACAGTTCCTGGTGGTAACATTCAAGAAACTGGTTATCCTATGTTTGCACATGAAAAATCATTTATGATATTTATAATATCCGATGCAATTTCTCTCTTTGCCTCCTCAACGTCAGTGTTAATGTTCTTAGGAGTCCTTACATCACGCTATTCAGAAGATGATTTTCTCAAATCTTTGCCTACAAAGTTGATTATTGGTCTTTCTACTCTCTTCATTTCTATTGCGGCTATGATGGTAGCCTTTTGTGCTACTCTTATGATAATGCTAGAAGGAGAATTGAGACTTGTCCTTCCAATCATTCTCTTAGCTAGCATACCAATCACCCTTTTTATATTATTGCAATTTCCCCTTCTTGTTGAGATTTTTGTATCTACTTATAGACAAGGCATCTTTGATAGAAAAATGAAGCCTTGGTATTGAACTATGAAAAGGAAGTAGAATTGGCCTTTTCTATTGAATTTATGTTGCAAAGGCATTGAGTTGATGTGATAAGCCAATTGAGGTGTTTATCTATGGGTAACATTGTCTTATGAATTATGAGTAATGACCCACAACAAAAAATGCAAGTTGTGCTTTGGTGGTCATTTACCACTAACCACCCATGCATTTCACTGCAATAAAAATAGTTTTCTCTAATTAGGTTTATTTCTACCATAATCATGATATTCATTTGTGGGATTTTTGTAATTATTAAATTGGATACTACTCAATTATTACTTTGTTTCAATATTAACATTTTCTTTTATGCATTATAGATGCACATTACTCGTTTCCATTTCAATGAATGGTATTATTCTTTGTTCAAGACATGTGTGCTGTAATGATTGTGAATGTGAAATGCTCCATGTTTTGCATTATTTTTTGACGACAAGATGAAGGATGAAGTCGAGCATTAGAATCCCTTCGTCTAGATGGAATTAGAGTTTTTGGACAAAAAAATTAAGTCCTTTGAGGATAAAAGGATTGTCAAAGAACTTAACAAATTTCAATTGATCCAATATCACCAAAGTAGATGATTTTTTTATTATAACACACCCTTTATACATTGAGAAAAGATTTAGGGGAAGCTAGCTAGGATTTGCCATCCTTCAAGATTTGTTGCTTTTCTCTTCTACTCTTTGGTTAGTTGCTATTAGTTCCATCTTACTACTTATAATCACATACTCAACAATCCAATCTTGCGGTAATGATATCTTATTATTTGTATTATTCATATGACATGTGCATTTGCGGAATGGATTAACAACACATTCCTATAGCTAAACAAAGGAATTAAACTAGAATTTCTTTTCTGTCCTGCATAGCAAACATAGGATTAGAAATTTATTCCCATTCCATTCCATTTTATATTTTATCCCTTATTTTTATTCTATTTCACGTAATAAACCTAGCATGAAGGCTTCTTTTGTTTTTCCAAATCAAGAAGTTTCACATGATAAGAGCATGCAGCTCCAACTATTCCTCCATTCCAATTTTTAAAAAATTTCATAATAACAAGAGCATGTAGCTCCAAAATAGGCCTACTAAACATTGAAATAAAGTCAGCTCATTTGTATAATATATGAACATAAAGAAAGTGGTCTCTGTGAAGAAGGCCTTTCAGTTACTTTAGTTTTGTAAATAACGTTGGTGCAACCTGCATTATCAAATGCCAAATTAGATGATGCCATGTGTCAAAAATCCAAATTTTTTCAAACAATAACCAACACTTACACATTTATCAACACAATACAAGTAATCAAAGTACTGCCCAGTGCAATGCTTTAGCCCAGGCTCTTCTCCTTCTATTCTCTTCATACATGCCTGTATTAAGTTGAAAAGCATTTTCCTTTTAGTCATAATGAAGAAAAATGATAAAGTCCCAATTAAAGTATTTCCTTTTATAGTCAATTAAAGACCTTTTCATATAAAAGTATTTTACCTCATATTCAATTAAAGGCTTCACACATTTAGGCTTGCAGAAGTCCTCCAGATATTTCTTTTCATCTACAAATTCTTCATCCGCCCTAAATTTAATTAAAATATATATAGATATAAACAAACCAATTAGGAATTTTAGAATTCAATTTGGATGAAAGTGCCATAAGCTCTGACTTTTTATAAGACTGAAAAAGTTTATCAGCTGTTAATTTAAAAGTTTATGAAGATAAATAGTGATATGTTTGACTCTAATAGTTATTAATTGTAATGATTAACAAATTTATTCTTATATAAGGTCCAACTTATAATAGTCAAAGCTGATAATTTTCAACATTATACGTGACACCTTACTTGGAAAGGGCTATACGACCCATCCTCAACTATGATTGATGCTGATATATTAATGACATAAAACACTTACCTACGGGTGGGTTAATCTGATGTAGACATATGGAACAAATGAGGGTATTGCTGACTATTTACTTGAAAAAAAGGGTTCTAAATGATAAAACATTTTTTGTATTTGTTTGACATATGAGTCATCCCATGTACCGAAAGTAGGTAATTAATTTCCATTAATCACACAAACCAAAGCACAATGCCATTAAATGACCAATCTTTAACTATAAGGGTAGAAAAGCTTACATAGAAGTTAAATTGAATGGTACAAGAATTTACTAAGCCTTCAAAAGCGTCTTTCCTGCATACGAAAAATATAAATCGATCATTTACAATGATTAAGAATATTAATCGACATAAAAGAATTAACAAAAATCATATAAATATAAAAAAATTGCAAAATAACAATTATAAATCGCGAGCAACAAATATGAACCAATGTCATAAATTAACTAGAAAACTAGAGTGAATAAAAAGTGATTATTAAAATTTAGATGTATTAATCACCATAATTACACCTTAATTTGCTCTAATTAGAGCAATTTTCATATTTTGTCGAAAAAGGGAAAAACAACATAGATTAACAGAATTAGAGCTTACAAATGGAAATGAAAGATTTGGGAGAGATAAAAGCTGCAAAATGACTTGGAAGTTTTGATTTACAAATTACGCATATATAAAGCTTAAGAAACCTTGCCTTTGTCTAATTGGTATGTATCAATGAAACTTTGAGCTTCAATAATGCAACAAATTGGTATAAATCATCTAACAAACTTGGTTATATATAGCAAAGAGATGCTTATATGGTGCCTTGAAAGTGTGGATACTCATAGCTTTATGACCATTGAACTAGTCAAATACTTGGCACATGATTATTGTTACTATAACATTTCATGTGAAATAAAAATCTTTTGTTTCATATTCATATATTGATACTATATTCCAATTATTTGATAATTCAATTAAAAAGACTCAAACCTGATATCTATCGCGGATCAGAAATCTCAATCACAGCTTAAAGGTATATTATAATTTTATGAGCTATTTGGTTTGTTAAGAATCGAATCAATAGTTGACTACTCCCTAGGTGGTGTTTCTTCTTATAATTTAAATTAAATATCATGTGGATATCTTTTTGTGTAAACTATATTCCTCTAGTTAAATGTATATTATAAAATTAAAATGAAATATTTTTGTTATATAATAAATAAAGAATATATAGACATGTGGTAGATAGATTATAGAGAGAAATTGACTTCTTGTTGCCCCCCATATTAAGTTGGCCTATTGGGCCATACTTAATATATTAGCACATTTTGGAAAAAAAAACCTAACCTATTTATGATTTAAAATTTAAAAGCAAAAATATGATTCCACCATATCTTTCTCTACGGACTCTTAAAAACCTAGGGATTTTAATCATGCTCAAAAGACAAAACCTAAAACTATTTTTGTGATGCCAATATTCAAAGAATTTGGGTATCACAAACCAATTTCTGTTGAAAATGATTTTACTCAAAGAATTAATCATTCAAACATTTGTCCTTTCTTTTCTGTTGTGGCCTTGAGTTTAACGATGCAGTAAAGGGCCCCTTTCTTTCACTTTTTTAGTAAACAAAACATGGCACCAAAAAAGTATCAATGCTTTCATCTTCTTCTTTCCTATTGTTTATTCATATATAAAAAAGGAAACTCACACAAAGCATATGATTCTCGTCTTATTTCCATCTTTATTCTTTTTTACATATATAATTAGGTTTGGTGCCATCGCTTTGGCCACCTCTGTACCTTCAAATTCTAACTTTTTTCTTATTTTATTTTTTTTCTTTTTTTAGTGATTTCTCGCGAATAAAGACTATGGCATCCAATGAGAACCCCTCACCTAATCCTATCTTTGGACTTGAGTTAGAGGCATTAGTTTTTTCAACACTAGTTCCACTGGGAACTATTTTTCCAAAATTTAGTACCAGTGTGAATATTTTTTCCACCTTAACTCAAAGTAAGGAACTAGTTGCTTTGTGATAAAAAAATTGAGTTTGTGAATTGTGCACCTTATTCCATTTGAGGAGTATTTCTATTGGTGCTATGGGGTTAGTACAATAGAAACTTATTTCTAAATCTCCATAATATAAAGGACTCTTTGTCAAACTTTGCCCGGAAAAGAATTGACGTTAAGCTCCTTGTAATAGGTTCCACTACCGCAGTTGCTAATCACTCAGGCGACGCTCCTACTAATGCACAAGCTCCTTAGGTAAATCCTTTGTTGAACCTCGTATGACACATATTATGCACTGATTTCCTTATCTTCGAGTTCTCTTGCTTTACTTATTGGAATATCATCCCTGCTCTCTGAGTAAGACTATTCTACCATTAACAAAAAGGCCCCCACCATCTCCCTTGCCATTAAAAAGAAACACTGAATTGATTTTATCTCATCCTATTGTTCCTCCTCTACTAGTATACAAGATCAAGTCATGGCCTCGACGTACAAGCTTATGGAACAAAAGGATAAACCTTCTAGAACAATTGTACAAATCCTTTTGGGAGGATATAGGGATCTACTCTTTTATCCAACTATGCATGCTTCCATGATCAGGCCCTCCTCTGTGCACTAGTGTCCTCTACGACACCTTAAGCTTTTGGTTTGATTACTGTAACTTTTTTATTTTCCCGTGGGTTTGATGTTTATTACTCTTCTGGACATCTATGCTTTGATTGGCTTACCCATATTAAAGATGATGCACTAAGCCTAATCCTTCCTCTTCCTGACTCAATCTCAT
This sequence comes from Jatropha multifida, assembly GCA_948099535.1. NCBI lineage: Eukaryota > Viridiplantae > Streptophyta > Magnoliopsida > Malpighiales > Euphorbiaceae > Jatropha > Jatropha multifida. The sequence goes on from CANUEX010005090.1 coordinate 16,741, forward strand.
ACACTTGGTTATTTGACTCCTATTCCTCAGCTATCAAGTTTGGCCAAGGTACCAGTTCATCAAATCTTGTGCAGTTCTTGTGGATTGTGTTGTGCAAGTTTATCTTCTCCCCCACTTTTGGTTATCCCACTAGTGAGTATCTCCCCTTGGCTTATGAAGTAGCTTGTGGACGACCTTATGCGCTAGGAACCATGCTTTTAGGTTCTGTCTTCCATGGCTTGCATAAATTAATTATCGACAATCATTTTAGCAAATGGAATGGCAGCTTGTGGATAATACAACTTTGGTTTTTCAATCATTTCACTAATCTAAGGAATTCTCCTCTATCGTAAGTTGATGGTGTGTTTAGTTGTAGAGTATCTAATTCTATTTCTAATTTACTACCCGAGGAAGCTATTGAGTACTTTAGAAACCTCAAAGATACAAATCGTATCGGGTTTACCCCATTTGATGATGTTAATGAGCTAGTAGCAACTGGTCTCCCATTGTGGTTGAATAATAGGCAACCTGATACTAAGCAAGATGCTTAAGACACTAGGCTATTTTTATTTCTGAGTGATATTTGCATGTGAATGTATCTTTTGATGTGAATTTTGCCGGTACTGCTACTTTTAAGGCTTATATCCCCTGCTTATGGTATAGACAATTTGGAATAATATAAAGTATTCCTGAGTTGACATTATTCATGGCATCTACTTCCACTTACAAAGGGCGCCAGACCCAATCTTGTATAAGTGACATGTTACAAAAGCAGAGAGTAATTATTCAGAAACTGCTTGTCACTTGTCTAGATCTAAACACCATGTTTCTTGCTTTTCAACACTGGTGGACCGCTCTTTACACTAAATTTGTGGCACAACCATATGACTCCCCATGTATATATCATATTGAGTAATTGTCCCTTGTCTCTAAATTGTTTTCTAATTTCTTTTTTGCCTTTGTAGATTCTCTTTCCTCTTTGATCTCTCATCAAGTCAACAACTCAGACTCTCCAAATATGAAACACAAACTAGCTACATAACCCGGAGGACATAATCCAATAATCCAAACTTCCCTAAAGGAAATGAGAATTATAACACTAAAGGAGACCTAACGTTTTGCAAAGGTAGCCAATAAACTGAAACTTTTATCTAGGTTGTAGCTAGATAATCTAGAGGTAGTTTCATACGATTTAGAGGTGCCAAATCCCTATTATATGGAGACTGGCAATGTTGATCCAACTTCTCAGAGGACATTCGTGACTGGCTCGCCTTATCCATCTCCAAAGCTTATTTATAACAACTATTTGATATGTTAACTATTAAAGAGTCGCAGGAAGTTGATGGGGCTGAGGTGATATTTGAGGAAGAGCCGATAGATGATTCTTGGAAGAAGTCTAGTTGCATGAGCTTAGCCCTGCACCACCAAAGCTAGATGACATTCTTACAGGAGTCCAAGATCCCTTTGAAAATTAAACTCAGCATACCTAAGGATCCAAGATTAACATATGTTAGGAGCCTGTTGAAGCTAGAGATAAAGCAAAAGGTTATAGCTCTGCTTCATGAGTATAAAGATTGCTTCGTATCGGAATACCATGAGATGCATGGCTTAAAAAGGAGTTTAGTGGAGCATAGGTTACCTATTGAGCTTGACTTTATGCTAGATCATCAACCACCAAGGAGAATGTCAAAAGAAGTAATCTTGAAGTTTAAGCAATAGATAGAGAAGCTCCTTCATGGGTGCCAAGACTACAAAAAATAATTCCTGCTCTTCCTATTCTAAGTGATTTATAGAAATGGTGAGAAGGGTTGAACCCTAGAGACTAATATGACCTAATTTTTAAATTGAGACCAATAATAAAATAAAAAGGGGGGGGGGTTTGATTATTAAAGTAGTAATTAAAAAGCAATTAAGGTAACTAGAATGCAATAAAACAAAGGATTAAAATCAATGGAAAAAGTTTTATCCAAAGGTGATTCACAGTGCAAGATCCTCTTGATTGATCATTGATACAAAGATCATTCAATAATTTGAAAGATCGATAGGTTATAATCTTTGAACAAGCATCTCTGAAAATTTTTTTGAAATATTAGATTAAATAGACAAGCTCTAGAATAATCCTTAAAATAGCAAACAATCCTAAATAAGCGATAGAATTTAATTTACTAGCAATAATAAAAACTAGAAAGACCTTGCCCTATTCAACAAACTTAACTAGCGAAGTTCATTTAAAATAGATTGTGAGTTTTCATAATATAATCTAAAAGCCTGGTCACAATCAAATTATATTATTTGCTACTGAGTCAATTCAATTTAGGCAATACGAATCTAATTTCATTGACAGCTATATGCATTCCTATTAGGTTGAACAATGGACCCTATTGAACAAATAATAAGAAGACAAAAAAGAGTGGAGTTTCTCATCAGATTCAGAAAACACACAAAAGTCAATCGAAATTAAAGAATAAAATTATTGCATTAAGATCTCACAATCTTTAAGATTTCCTACATGAAATCAACCCTTGATTGAAACGAAATAAGTTTAGGCACTCGTGGCTATAAAGAAAATAAAGAATAATAAATCCTAAAAGAGATACTACTATATTTAAATGTGAGAAGAGGAGATGATCCCCTTTCACAAACTTTGAGATCCTACATATAACAGAGGAAAGGAAACCTAATGATAAATATCTTTTGGAAAATATAAATATTTAAACTGAGTATCTATCCAAATCCCTTAAATGGTGGGCTAGCTATATTTTAAATGAATTTTTTATAGCTGGCAAAGATTTTCAATAACTCTGGTCACGTCCCCACTATGCTTGCCCAAGCATTCAAAATTTTCCAGAAGGCTTTGTTTTGTTATGGATCCACCTCTATAATGCTTGCCAAGTGCAATCTCAAAACTTCCAAGGGGTTTTATTCTGCTTTGGATTGATCCCCTCTTATGCTTGCCCAAGCGTAAGTTCAAAACTTCCAAAAACTTTCCAAGAATCTAGCTCCAACTTGGTCTGTCTCATCAAAAACTCTAAAAATCAATCTCCAAAGCTTTTTTTTATATAAATTCAGCATAACCTATGGAAAACATGAAAACCAAATGAAAATCCTCATTTTAACTAAAAAGCATCCATAGATAATAATTAAACAAGGGATATTTTATGCTGAATTAACAAGTTATCACTCCTCAAGTATGGATTCATCCGTCCTACTAGGTACAATCACTATTTGTTAAACATTATACTTGCAGTAAAGAAGAATGGGAAGCTATAGGTTTTTGTTGATTTCAGAGATCTAAATCTGGAAACGATTGAGGATGTATATATGATGTCCATTATAGATATGTTGATAGATGAAGCTGCTAAAAATGAGCTTTTATCTTTTCTTGATGGCTTTTTAGGGTACAATCAGATCCTTATCGCCCTAGAAGATGTTCCAAAAATTGCCTTTAGATGCCCAAGTTCTATTGGCACTTTTGAGTGGTTGGTCTCGCCCTTTGGTTTAAAGAACATATGTGCCACGTACCAAAGGGCCATAAATGCTCTATTCCATAATATGTTAGGACACTTCATAGAGGTTTACATTGATGACATTATGATTAAGTCTAAAAGGGAAGGAGATCACGTAGAGCATCTGAGGAAAGGGTTCCAGAGGATTCGAGAACATCAATTAAAAATCAACCCAGTGAATGTGCCTTTGGAGTTTGGGCGAGGAATTTTTTAGGTTTCCTGGTCCACTAGAGGAGGATTGAGGTTGATCAAAATAAAGTAAAAGAAATTCATGAAATAATATTACCTCAAAATAAAAGAGAGTCATCTCTAAATTGACGGCGAAAGTCAAAGAATTTGTTGATTTGCTTAGGCTTCGCTCAAAGAAAGAATTAAGTTGGGAGGTAAGGCACTAACTTGCTTTCAAAAGGTTGAAAAAGCATCTTACAAAGCCACTGATATTAGCCCCCTACCAAAGGTATTCCTCTTAAACTTTATATTTCTATGGCTTTTGATTCTATCGAATGCTAGCACAAATTGATCAAAGTGGTTAGAAGCAAGTAGTTTATTATTTAAGTAGAAGATTAATTCCAACTAAGATTAGATACTCACCTATTGAGAAGTTATGCTTAGCTTTGTACTTCAGTTGTACTAAGTTGAGATATTACATCATTAACTCTCAAGTATATGTAGTATCTAAAAAAGATCTAATGAAGTACATGCTATATAGACCTATTATAGGATTAAAAAGCGGTCTATTACCATGTCAAAATTTAACCTAAGTTATTCCACAGAAGATGATGAAAGGACAGGCTATACCTGATTTCCTTACTGATCATCCATGTGTTAAGTTAGAGGGAATGGAAACACAAGATCTACCAGTGTGCAATATAGAGAAAGCTCCATGGGTCTTTAGGTTCGATGGGTCCAACATTGAAAGTTCTTCAAGGGTTGGAATTCTAATTACATCTCCAACCTACTATAAAGACTACTATGTCCTTTAATTTGGATTTTCAATGCACCGACAACCAAGCAGAGTATGAAGGTTTGATTATTGGCTTAGAGATTTTCAGGGAGCTTAGAGCTGAGGAAATATATGTCATTGGTGATTCTCAATTGGTTAGTAAATAATTGTTAGGGTAATATAAGTGTGGCTGTCCAACTTTAATAACTTACTTTGCAACTACTATCTAATTGTTAGATGATTTTAAGAAAGTAGCATTCACACATGTCCTGAGGGAAGAAAATTAGGGAGCAAATGAATTAGCCCAAATCACTTCTAGTTTGAGGATGTTAAAAGAACTAATAGAAAAAATAGAGTGCATCAGAAAGAGAAGACTTCCTTTAATTGAGGAAAGAGGCATACTAGTGGATTCATTTAATATTGACCTTGAGTCTAATGTTGCAGATGATTGGAGTAGACCTTTAAGGAAATATTTGGAGTGCCCATTTAGGAAGACTCCTTATCATATTAAAATTCAAGCTTTACGCTATGTACTGATAGAGGATGTCCTATACTAGAAGAGCATTGATGGGCTATTATTGAGGTGTCTCGAATTCTCAAAGGTGACAGAGGTTATGAAGTAGGTTCACGAAGACATGTATGGGGCTCATTTGGCAAGCCTGAAAATGAGGTGGCTCCTCAAGAGACACGGTTACTTTTAACTAGCCATCCTGAAGGATTACTTCACCTATGCTAAACGGTGCCAGCAATGTAAAAAAAATAGATCCATTCGAAGAATTCCAATAAAAGAATTGCAACCTATCTTAAAGTTGTGGCCCTTTCGAGTTTGAGTTATGGAAATTTATCCAGCATCCTCCAGAGGCCACTCCTTTATCTTGGTAGCTATAAATTATTTCTCCAAGTGGGTGGAAGTAGTGCCCCTGAAGAAGGTTGAGCAACGAGATGTTCATAGAATTTATCAAAGAGCATATTATCCACAAATTTAGCATTCCCTGGAGTAGTACAATAGATCAGGGAACCATGTTCATGGGACATGAGGTTAAGGACTTTGTAGAGGGTTATGGTATTAAACTCCTTACCTCAAGTCCTTATTATGCCCTGGCGAATGGTCAGGTAGAAGCTCCAAATAAAGTGCTCATCGATATTCTGTAGAAGATAATTGAGGATAATCCCAGGGAGTGACATCGTCTATTGTCAAAGACTTTAGGGGCATATCATACATAAAAAAGGAATGCTATTTAAACAAGTCCTTTTGCATTAACCTTTGGCCATAATGCAATTCTGCTAATGGAAGTTATGGTCCCTTCACTTAGAGTAGCAAAATAAAATGGTTTAATCCTAGAGGATCATACAAAAGCTATGGCAATAGAGCTAAAGGAACTTGATGAAGCACACCTTTAAGCTTTCAGTAGAATGGTTGTGCAAAAGAAGAGGATTGTCAATAACTACAACAAAAGAATTTGGAAGAAATCATTCCAAGAAAGAGATTTTGGTGTGGAAAGTAATTTTAGCAGGGTCCCTTCCGAGTTTGTAAATTCCTGAAAGGAAATGCCTACTTGTTGTCGAGTACAATCCCACCATGTGGGGGATGAACAAATAACAATAATAAAGGTAGTTGGGCTAGCCCCATGCTAAAAAAGAAGGTTTCCTATATTAAATGACCCAATAACTACATATAAGTGTTATGTTGATACCACGACTAAGTTTGTCAAAATAAAAGTAGGCAATGTTTTGCCACAAGAATAAAGTATGTAAATAGTCGATCCCATGATAATTCAAGAATAAAATGAACATGCCTACTAGTCGTTTATTATACAAAATGTGCAAAGGTTGATTCACGGCTTTTAATAAATACCAAACAAATATTCAGGAAAGATATCAAAGTAAATCAAAACAAATCTAAACAAAGAGAAGTTAGATAAAGAAGAATCAGTCAAGGCCAACTTCCTAAAACTGGCACCAAGTTTGGTGGTGTTGTGAAATAGTAGAGGAGTAGGTCTTGTGGTTCTCTACCTAAGCTTGTACCTTAGGCACTTTATCCTTAATAATCTTACTCTTGGTTTTAACAAAGTCAACCTCCGTAATATACTCTTTGCTAAGGTGTTCTTCCGAGGCAGTTACAGTAGCAACTTTACCTTCTAATAAAGTAATCTTTGTTTTCAAAGCATCTACTTGCCGAAGAAGATCTTCTCTGCATTTCTAAAACTCTAATACTTGGCGAGTTGCAATATTCACTTTCGCCACAGCTTGTTGATATTTGTCTCTTTTGGTTATGAAGTCTTTAATAGAAGACTGGATCTCTATAGCTGAAGAGATAGTTTGCTGGTGAGAAGAGAACAAGTCAGTAATCTGAGATCGGATGTCCTATGGCCGACTAAAACCATTAACCCTGCTCAACACGTCTAATGTAGAAAACACATGGCCACATTATTCCTATGATAGGTCTAGAAAATCAAGAGCAAACAAGTGTCTAAATCGCTCCTTAGTTGCCTTGACAGAAGTAGAGGAAGGATGGCCAAGAGAAGAAGCAGAGGAGATAGAGGCAAATCATTTAGAAAGGAAAAGTCTAACTCAGATAAAGGATCCTTAATCTCAGTGATAATAATCTATGGAGCTAGAGGAGGAGTCTATAAAAAAAAAAAAAGAATGATGTATAAGTAACCATTTAGACAAAGAACATATGAGACAAAGGAAATACCTGTGGAGAAGAAGCAAGTGGAGCTAGGGGTGACCACGGTTCCAAAATAGCTTGTTTCGATTCTAAAAGATTCAAAATTGGAATCAAATCGAAAATTGACGGTTCCAGTTAGGGTTTGAAACTAAATGGTTTAGTTCTACTTTTGATTTCTTAACGGTTCCAAAATCGATGATTTTGGCCGGTGTTTTGGTAATCGCATAATTGTAAAATAAAAAATTAGAGAACATTTTTTCTTCAAAATTTAAAATTTAAAAATTTGTGCAATAATTAAAAAAATACACTTAGAAAATGAAAAAAAAATGCTTGAACTTATTTTTTAAAAAGAAGGCTTAATCTTAATTAGTTTTTTTTTTTAAAAAAAAAGGCTTGAACTTAATTTTTTTAAAAAGTCTTCAGCTTAATTTATTTTTTGTTTAAAAAGTTAGAATTTATTTATTTTTTTTAAAAAAAGGCTTGACCTTAATGTTTTTTCAAAAATTAAGTTGCCTACATGTCCACTTGAGGTTTAGAGGAATCAAAATCCATGTCGTTTCTACTTACCTTGTACTAATTTTACCCCTTTTACCTTTGTCATTATTTCCACCACCGATTGATGATCTTGTTGAGGATCCATTATAAAGATCATATAAATCTTCATTTTCTTTGATATTCTCTTGTGCTCTTAGTTCAACCTTGCTCTAATCATCAATGCATGATTGTGCTTTTAGTGAATCGAGTGTCATACTAGATCATGTTTCATCAAGTAGGTTTCCTCCTTGACTAAAAGCTTGTTCTATTGCAATAGTGGAGACCAGAGTTGCTAAAACTTATTTTGCGATTAGTGAAAGGGTTGAAAATGTATTGGCGTGATGACTCCACCAATCTAGAATTGGAAAATTATTATCTACAAAACTATTACCAAATTCGAAAGCATTGGTAAGATAATTATCAAGTTCATGAAAAGAACTAGATCACCTTGGTCTTTTTTGTCTTTGTAACCATACACATTTAGCAACACCAACACTTATCACTTCAGTTGGGAATGATAGATTATTAAATTAAGAAGAATTAGAATAAGTAGATGAACTAGAATATTCAATGAATTCAATATATAATTCTATAATTTTTTTTTCTAACTTTATGCAATCTATATTTATGTTAACATTATCTTCCACATCAAGATTTAATATTTCATAATAAAGAGTCAAATATTCTGATAAAATTTCAAATTTACATCTAGGATCAAATACACAAGCAAAAAAAAAAAGGGGTGGTATATTTTTAAAATAAGATAACCATTTTTTTCATCAATAAAATATGTATGCGTAAAATTTGTTCTTGAAAATTAAGAAACAATAATATACAAAATTGAATTTATTAGAGTAAGTGGATACAATCTTTAGTGTGAAATCTCCTTCTACAATGAAGATTATCTTAAGATTCTTCTCTTTGTTGTTGTAACCGCGATTCAAGGGTCGTAACGGCTTGATCTTGAATATGATTCATCGGCTGAAAGACTTGATGTTGAATTAATGTAGAACGAACTTTAGACGATTCAAGGGTCGGAGAGACTTGATCTTGAATTGAAGTTGAAAGAACTTTTATTGTTTAGACATAGGAGAGACCTTTTGTAGTCTTGAGTTCTATAGAGTTTTGAGGCTTCTTTTCTATCTTTTTCTCTATGTGTGTATCTCTCATATGTGAAGAGAGGCCTTCTATTTATAGAGATTTAAGGAAGTCCCTTTGCTAAGTATGTAATTTGATTGGTCCACTTGGTAAGCTTTCAATGACTACTGCTGCATCACTTTGCTCATGTAGACATGTGACTTATTTGCCAAGATTTAGCTTAATTGGTCCACTTGGCTAATTATTTTATTAGACTTTACTGTATTATTTATTTATGTAGTAAATAATATTTATCTGATAATTTTATTTTAATAACCATTAAAATATTTTAATTGGTTATTAAAATAAATTATTTAATTTAACTAACTAATAATTTAATTGGCTAATTAAATAATTAAGTTAATAATTAGATTAACTTAATAAAATTTTGGTGTCTACAGATACCCTCTCAAGACTTGTTCAAGAATTTATTTGAATGAGACTCAAAAATTTGAAGAATATTTAACTGAATTCATGCTTTTTTTTTTTCATTTTGCATGAATGGCAACTTTGAAGTTGAAATTCTCCACTCGATGCTGGCGTGACATAGACTTCGTGTGACTTGAATGGTTCTTTTGATTTGAAAATGGCTAGATTAATTTGAATTTGTAGCAATCTCTATTTCAACGAATTTCCTTTTTCTTATTTCAACTTGAATTTTCAAATTAATTTGGCAACTCTAATTCAATAGGCTAATTAAAATTTTTTTTATCCCAAATAGTGAAACTCTAATAATTTTTTTTAATAATTAGAATTTCCTATTTTTTTTAATTTCTTGTCCTTCAAGAAATTAAATTTCTAATGATTTTGGAGTTGAGAATTTAAATCCTCGTCAAATTTAGAGCTGGAGGATTTTATAGAGAATAAGAAAGAAAGAAACTTAAAATTGTTCAATGATCTAGACTGAAACCACACACCTATTTATAATCTATTTACAAAGATAGAAACGCCATTGCTGATGAAAACGTATGTACAGCAGTCCACTTAATATCTTTAGTGGAAAAACATGCACCACTTCTTTTCTTTAGTGGGAAAATAGGGAATCTGCTTTACAGCTCATTGGGGTCTTGGCTGTCTTAGAAAATATTGTCATTACATGCATCATCTTCATTGGAATCTTTCGATAGGTGAGACGTGTCCATTTTTCTTTTCCTTTAGATGCTTTTGATGTGGATTCGGTCTCTTCACTAAGAGCTTCAAATAATTGCTTCCTTATTTCTTCTTTAGGAAGTTTTAGAGGTGATGATGATGATTCTTTAGCTGGACTAGGCTTTCTTGCAAAATATATTAGTGCTTTGCTGGCGTATTTTGATGGTGGATTAAAGAAATTACATTTTTCCCACCATCTTAATAGAACCCTTTTTACTAACCAAGGACCTTCAATTTTAAACCCTTTAAACTTATTTTTAGTTTTATTAACAATAATATAGTCCCACTTAATTATCCAAGGAACTTGATAATCCATTGCAAAAATTATTCTTGGATTAATGAGAGTTTTGTTCACCTCGCAAAATTGTTCAGATACCGATCTTACTTTATCCAGCATTGCTATGTAAAATAATCCCCATTGATAAAACCATTCCTAGAACCATAAGGGAAAGTCCATAGTTTCCTTTTCCAGATTAAAAGCCACAAACTAGCTAAACTTTCCTTGTCTATTTTTGTAGAACATGGCTCCATTCTAGGCCTCCATGTAGTCAAAATAATTAAAATGGCGGGTTTTGCCCAGTCTCAATTCTTTAGACTGAAATAAATCATCGCCCCATTCTTCATGGGAGTAAACCTTTTTGATAATGAATTTAGAAAAGGCCCACTCACCCTCTCCTCTAATGGTAGGAGAGAAACTTATTGAACCCGTTTCCTCCAGAATTGCCTAATAATATAAATAGTCTTTAGGCAGATACAAGTTCTTAAAATGGTTGTGAGTATAAACTTTTGCTACCTCTTTAGGTGGCAGCTCAGCATGATTCTTGGATAATGGGACCAGATGCATGTGAGATATAGGAATAATTGATAGACCTAGTTCATTAGGTCCTCTGATGCTAATTTTGTATGCATTGTTTCTTGGTCGCTCTGGATCTTTAGAGCAAGAAGGAGAAACTTCCAATGTTCTTTTAAAACTCATTTCTTGATTTTCCTATAAGGAATTCATGAGTTAAGAAGTCAGGTAGGGAATTAATTTTTCCTTTAATATATTCAATATCAAAATCAAATATAGATAAAATAACCTGCCATCTAGCAAAAATTTGTTTGGATGCTATATTCTTTACATCCTTTAATAGAATCTCTTTAGCATTCTTGCAATCCACTCTGATTAAAAGCTTTTGATTAATTAAATCAGATTCAAATTTCTAGATGCAAAGTACTATAGATAATATTTCTTTTTCTACCGTAGAGTAATTTACCCTCGGTCCTGTCAAGATTCCACTGGTAAATCTGACTAAGGATTCCTTTTCATTAATCCTTTGTTTGAGTGTTCTCCTATATCCTTTATTTGAGGCATCTGTTTCTACAATTTTGAATTCCTTAGGATGAGGAATGGCTAAGCAGGGTAGAGTCTTTACCCTTGCTTTGATTTTCTTTACTACCAGAGTATGCTAGTTAGCTCATTCTGATGCATTTTTCTTTAACCTTTGAAAAAATGCCTTTGCATTATGAGCAAGGTTTTTATAGAAGTCAGTCGCATAATTTAGACTTCCTAAAAACCTCTGCAATTGAGTTCTATCCTTAATTTCATCAAGAAACTTATCAGTAAACTTAATCACTCTATCAATAGGTATCACCATTCCATTATCTATATTGGGTCCTAAAAATCTAATTTTAGTTTGGAATAGTTTTACCTTCTTTGCGAAGACCACCGAACCATTTTCTTTGGCCACTCTAATAAATATTCTAAGGTGTTTAAAGTGATGGTCAATGGTTTGAGAAAACATCAAGACATCGTCAATATAAACAATAGAAAAGGTGGTGTAAGGATTGAAGATGTCATTCATTTCTTTTTGAAATTTAGAAGGAGTATTCTTTAGACCAAACGACATAATGTGTCATTCATAGTGCCCAAAGGGAATTGTGAAGGCCGTTTTATTCCTGCCTTGCTCATCTATTTGAATTTGCCAATACCCAGATTTCATATCAAATTTGGAAAAGACCTTAGCATTATATAATCTATTCAACAAGTCTCTCTTATTGGGTAATGGGTACCTAATCCATCTAAGAGCTTTATTAAGGGGTTTGTAATTAATTACAAGCCTAGGAACTCCCAGTTCTAGTTCAGCCGCATTCTCCACATAGAACGCTGGACAACTCCATGGGCTTTGGCTTTTCCTGATAAGCCCCTTCTACTTTAACTCAGCTATTTCTTTTTTGAAAATTTCAAGATACCTTGGGCCTATGGCAATGGGCCAAGCCTTAGTAGGAATCATTTTCTCATTGAATCCAGGCTCGTAGAGTAGAGACACTACGTGCCTCTTTCTTTCCTAGAAGGTTGTAGGATTATTAGAGCAAACTGTATTAAACTGTTCCTGCTCAAACTCTTTAATCCTTTTCTACATTTTTTCTTCATTAATTTTTTCACTTATACTTTATAAGCAACTTCAGTCTTCAAGGTATTTATAAATTTTTCCTTCCTTTTGATGTTGCCTTTTAGCACATCAATTTCTTTTACTTTAGGCTTGGATACAAAATGAAAGGTGATCATCCTTCCATTGATCTCAGTAGAGATTCCTTCCTCCAATACCTTCTTTATCGGATATAACATATGAAGGAAAGGATTCCCAAGGATAACAAGGTGCGAAAGACCCTTAACCATAATAAAGGGAACCTCGAAACATATACCTTCGTTACAGACAACAGTATTACTCAACTTATATTTTATGGACATCTTACTACCATATGCAATGTTTAATTCCTTCATTGTTTTGGATAAATATCGTGAAGGTACTAATCCTTCATTTATGCAATTCAGATCGGCTCCCAAATCTATTAGGGTCGTTGTTTGAAAAATATATTCTTTGTGTACTAATATGGTTACTTTAGTGTGCCATTTATGGGTGATTACCCTATCCACCAAATTCATATAATGAAGCTGGTTAACTTCATCACCGTTTAGGGGGTCTTTTTCTATTCTGGACAGATAAGTTTCTTTATCTTCCTCATTTTCATTGTTGAGTAGTTCCAACATTACTACTCTTTCTTTCAACTCTTTTAACTCTGATTTTACAGATTTTAATTCTTCTCTTAATTCTTTTATAGTGGGTTCTTTCTGTCTTTTTGTTTCTTTAACCCGATTAAGAACTTCATTTAAATTGAGCTCTCCTCTCTTCTGGATCTGTTATTTTGTCAATTAAGTCTAATATTAGATTATCAGACTTAGTTAAGACTAACAGTCCATTCATGGAACAAAGTCATTTATAATAATCACAGTTCCTATCGCAATCTGATTCTTCTTTAGTTTGTTGGTCTCTTTTTGAATCTTTTTCTTTTGAAGTGTAGTCTAGAATGTTAAGTTCAAGATCCTCCTTTTCAAAATCACAACTATTCAGAAATAATTTATATAGCCAGCTTTTTAACTCTTCATCAAATGTTAAGGCCCGGATTTGTTGCTTTACTTTGCACTTATTTGCATAATGGCCTATTTTGCTACATTTGTAGCAAACAATTGTTTTATTTGACCTCTTTTCTTTAGGCCTTTGTTTTCTTTTATTATTTTGAGGATTTTACCTCTTTAGTATTTTTTTCTTTTAGAAGGATAATACTTCTTTATCCTTTTTCCTTTTTCTTTCTTTGAGGGTAGTTCATGGAAGGGTAACCAAACTGCTCACAAAATCTCAAATTATTTTTCTACCTGTCAATATTTCCTTTTGCATCTGCCTATAGATTCTAAGCTCATTACATAAGGAAATTCCTTCAGAGGTTATCTCTAATGCTAATTCACCATAGGTATACAAATGGTAAGGAATAACCCCCTCATGCTTTTCTTTGATTCTATTCCTTACTCTTTCCGTAAATAATAAGGGTAGACCAAAAATAAACTTTTCTTTCCAAAAATCATTCTTGTTATCCTCCTTATCATAGACAGTAGTAAAAAACACATCCTTATACCATTTGAACTGGGCAGGTCATGACACCTAAGGTTCATCAACTGCTCATGGGCTCTATCTTGATACATACTAGTAGAACCTATGAAATGCAATCCTATGGTATAAATAAGTGTATTCACTGTTTCATGCACAACTATTATTCTCCTATCTTGACCCTCACCGGTTACTTCTTGTTCAACCGCATTTTCAATTTTTCTCTTTCCCTCTTCAGATAAGGAAAAGTCCCACTAGCCCTTTAGCTGTCTTGTAAACCTAGCAACTATGGCCTTAGCTACATTAGGATCTGAAATCTCTTTAGACCTTGAGGCAATAGCATACACGATCATGTTTTGTAAGACATTTTTTATTTGATACTCAAAAAGGCCATCAATATTCCACTCCATAATGGAGGTCCCATCATATTGGATGTTCTGGTACATAGGCTCCTCATAGGACATATTCACAGGAGAAGGTCTAGGGTAATACGGTTTCACTTCTACTATCCTTCTTACTTTAGGGTACGAAATTTTATTATTTCTATTTTTTTTCTTTCATTGCAGCCTCTAGGTTATTAATATAATCCTCTTTAGGCTCTTCTGAACCTATTGATTTAGTTTCTGACTCAGAGTCTTTAGTCAGAGATGTTATCACTTTATTCTTTCTGTTGACTTCTAGATTAGCCAACCTTTTTATTATTTCTTCAACTAGGTCAGAGTGATCTTTACCTCGTTTGATTTCCAGATTTTCTTTAGTAGGTTTGAAAAGCACTTTATTTTTTGCAATTTTTATTACTGGTTTTGGCACAATGTAATCTTTAGGGACAATCCCTACTGGCCTTAATTTTTGTACTTGATATTCTATCTTGTTTAATTGTTCACCAACTATATATAGATTAAGATTTGTAAAATTTTGTTGGTGCAAAATTTTTATTACTGATCCCTTATGTTCCTCCCTCGAGAAAAAAGGAGAACATTCGATATGAGAATGTTCTGTTTTATAAGAGATATTAGTAAGAGGAGGGTGAACACTCTTTATTATTTTACCCTTAGAAGTAATAAAATTTTGATATTTAGAATCAACGGTATTAATAAAAACAGAATCAGTAAAATTAGGATAGGTTTTTCTTTTTAAAGAAAATATGTCTCAAAAATTCAGAGAATTCTTTAGGCCCTTGTTTGGCTTTGTAGGCTTTAAACTTCTTTAGCCAATATGCCTTTTCTTCTTCTTTAAGGCTTAACTCAAACCATTGGTCGAATGGGGACAATGGTTTTTCTAAGACCACTATTTTAAATGGTCTAGATACGATGCTTTCTTTATCGTAGCCCATATCTGTTGGTGTTGGGCTTTTAGCCTCATATGTCCTCTGTTCTACTTATGCCAATTACAGAATTGACCTTATTGATTGGTTTGGACATAGAGGTTCTGGGAGTTTATAGCCTAGATAAAGGTGGTCTAGATCTAATGTTTACACTTCTAGACCTAGAAAATGTAATAACTACAGTTCCATCGGAGGCTTAACTCAAACCATTTGTCGAATGGGGACAATGGTTTTTCTAAGACCATTTTTGTTAAATGGTCTAGATATGATGCTTTCTTTATCGTAGCCCATATTTGATCGTGTTGGGCTTTTAGCCTCATAAACAGGCTGGGCTATGTCCTCTGTTCTACTTATGCCAATTACAGAATTGGCCTTATTGATTGGTTTAGACACAGAGGTTCTGGGAGTTTGTAGCCTAGATAAAGGTGGTCTAGATCTAATGTTTACACTGCTAGACTTAGAAAATGTAATGGCTACAGTTCCATCGGAGGCTTCTAAAATAGACTCTACTTCATTAGTCTCTTCCTTTTTAGTGGGGATTGCCTCATCTAAAACCCAGTTTTCTAGGAGACTTGATCCCATGGAATTGGTTTAGGGACCACTAAATTACCCTTCATTAGGTTAGTCACGAAGAGTGTTGTGACACCTTTGGGTATAGTGAGATTCTTAGATTCCTCAATGAGATTAGGAATCACACTATTCATGTCTTTATAATGTATTCTATAAATTAAAATGATATTCTCTGAGCCTGGGAGCATGTCAAAACCATATGTTTTTATATGTAGACAAAAGGCCTTCATTATATAAGGATCTGATAGTGGAAGAGTAAGATTTGGATAACATGAAAAATAAATCGGTCCATCACACAATGATGACTCTATTACACCTAACCGAGAATTATTAAATTTATTATGCCTCTTATCTCTTAGACAAACTATGGCAAGAGTATTTGATCCTAATCTGGTCGCAGGCTCCAAAGCTATTTGTACCATTCCTAAATGAAGAAAAAAATGGACACGTCTCACCTATCAGAAGATTCCAACGAAGATGACGCATGCAATGATAATATTTTTCCAAGACAGCCAAGACCCCAATGATCTTTAAAGTAGATTCCCTATTTTCCCACTAAAGAAAAGAAGTGGTGCATGTTTTTCCATTAAAGATATTAAGTGGACAACTGTACATATGTTTTCGTCAGCAATAAATTTTCTATCTTTGTAAATAGATTATAAATAGGTGTGTGGTTTTAGTCTAGATCATCGAATAATTTTAATTTTCTTTCTTTTATCTTATTCTCTATAAAATCCTCTATTGTAATTCTAGAGTCTATACAAGAAGTTTACAAAACTTTGAAGAAGTGTTCTGAGCAATTGTTTGAATTTGACAATAAAATAGCAGACTATTGGAAATGTTCTGATAGGTGAGACGTGTCCATTTTTTTCTTCATTAGGAATGGTACAGATAGCTTTGAAGCTTGCAACCAGATTAGGATTAAATATTGTTGCCATAGTTTGTCTAAGAGATAAGAGGCATAATAAATTTAATGATTCTCGGTTAGGTGTAGTAGAGTCATCATTGTGTGATGGACCGATTTATTTTTCATGTTATCCAAATCTTACTCTTCCACTATCAGATCCTTATATAATGAAGGCCTTTTGTCTAAATATAAAAACATATGGTTTTGACATGCTCCCAAGCTCAGAGAATATCATTTTAATTTATAGAATACATTGTAAAGACATGAATAGTGTGATTCCTAATCTCATTGAGGAATCTAAGAATCTCACTATACCCAAAGGTGTCACAACTCTCTTCGTGACTAACCTAATGAAGGGTAATTTAGTGGTCCCTAAACCAATTCCATGGGATCGAGTCTCCTAGAAAACTGGGTTTTAGATGAGGCAATCCCCACTAAAAAGGAAGAGACTAATGAAGTAGAGTCTATTTTAGAAGCCTCCGATGGAACTGTAGCCATTACATTTTCTAGGTCTAGAAGTGTAAACATTAGATCTAAACCACCTTTATCTAGGCTACAAACTCCCAGAACCTCTGTGCCTAAACCAATCAATAAGGCCAATTCTGTAATTGGCATAAGTAGAACAGAGGACATAGCCCATCCTGTTTATGAGGCTAAAAGCCCAACACCATCAAATATGGGCTACGATAAAGAAAGCACCATATCAAGACCATTTAACAAAATGGTCTTAGAAAAACCATTGTCCCCATTCGACAAATGGTTAGAGTTAAGCCTCCGATGGAACGGTAGTTATTACATTTTCTAGGTCTAGAAGTGTAAACATTAGATCTAGACCACCTTTATCTAGGCTACAAACTCCTAGAACCTCTGTGTCTGAACCAATCAATAAGGTCAATTCTGTAATTGGCATAAGTAGAACAGAGGACATATGAGGCTAAAAGCCCAACACCATCAGATATGGGCTACGATAAAGAAAGCATCATATTTCAACCATTTAAAATAATGGTCTTAGAAAAACCATTGTCCCTATTCGACAAATGGTTTGATTATGCCTTAAAGAAGAAGAAAAGGCTTATTGGCTAAAGATTTTTAAAGCCCACAAAGCCAAACGAGGGCCGAAAGAATTCTCTGAATTTTTGAGACATATGTTTTCTTTAAAAAGAAAACCCTATCCTGATTTTACTGATTCTATTTTTATTAATACCCTTGATTCTAAATATCAAAATTTTATTACTTCTAAGGGTAAAATAATAAAGAGTGTTCACCCTCCTCTTACTGATATCTCTTATAAAATAGAATGTTCTCCTTTTTTCCCAGGGAGGAACATGAGGGATCAATAATAAAAATTTTGCATTAACAAAATTTTACAAATCTTAATATACATACAGTTGGTGAATAATTAAACAAGATAGAATCTCAAGTACAAAAATTAAGGCCAGTAGGGATTGTCCCTAAAGATTACACTGTGCCAAAACTAGTAATAAAAATTGCAAAAAATAAAGTGTGTTTCAAACCTACTGAAGAAAAGCTGGAAATCAAACTAGTTAAAGATCACTCTGACCTAGTTGAAGAAATAACAAAACGGTTGGCTAATCTAAAAGTCAATAGAAAGAATAAAGTGATGGCACCTCTAACTAAAGACTCTAAGTCAGAAATCGAATCAATAGATTCAGAAGAGCCTAAAGCGGATTATATTAATAACCTAGAGGCTGCAATGAAAGAAGAAAAAATAGAAATAAATAAAATTTCGTACCCTAAAAGTAAGAGGGACAATAGAAGTGAATTCGTATTACCCTAGACCTTCTCCTGTGAGTATGTCCTAAGAAGAGCCTATGTACCAGAATGTCCAATATGATGGGACCTCCATTATGGAGTGGAATATCGATGGACTTTCTATGTATCAAATAAAAAATGTCTTACAAAACATGGTCGTGTATGCTACTGCCTCAACGTTTAAAGGGAATTCATATCCTAATGTAGCCAAGGCCATAGTTGCTAGGTTTACAGGACAGTTAAAAGGCTAGTGGGACTTTTCCTTGTCTAAAGAGGGAAAGAGAAAAATTGAAAATGAGGTTAAATAGGAAGTAACCGGTGAGGGTCAAGATAGGAGAATAATAGGTGAGCATAGTGAATACACTTATTTATACCATAGGACTGCATTTCATAGGTTCTACTAGTATGTATCAAGATAAAGCCCATGAGCAGTTGATGAACCTTAGGTGTCATTACTTGTCCCAGTTCAAATGGTATAAGGATGTGTTTTTTACTGCTATTTATGCTAGGGAGGATAACTAGCATGATTTTTAGAAAGAAAAGTTTATTTCTGGTCTACCCTTATTATTTACGGAAAGAGTAAGGAATAGAATTGGAGAAAAGCATGTGGGGGGCTATTCCTTCCCATTTGTATACCTATGGTGAATTAGCATTAAAGATAACCTCTAAAGGAATTTCCTTATGTAATGAACTTAGGATCCTTAGGCAGATGCAAAAGGAAATATTGACGGGTAGAAAAATAATTGGAGATTTTTGTGAGCAGTTCAGTTACCCTTCCATGAACTACCCTCAAAGAAAGAAAAAGGAAAAAGGATAAAGAAGTATTATCCTTCTAAAAGAAAAAAATACTGAAGAGGTAAAATCCTCAAAATAATAAAAGAAAACAAAGGCCTAAAGAAAAGAGGTCAAATAAAACTATTGTTTGCTACAAATGTAGCAAAATAGGCCATTATGCAAACAAGTGCAAAGTAAAGCAACAAATCCGGGCCTTAACATTTGATGAAGAGTTAAAAAGCTCGCTACATAAATTATTTCTGAATAGTTGTGATTCTGAAAAGGAGGATCTTGAACTTAACGTTTTAGACTACACCTTATAAGAAGAATATTCAGAAAGAGACTAGCAATCTAAAGAAGAATCGGATTGCGATAGGAACTGTGATTATTATAAATCACTTTGTTCCATGAATGGACTATTAGTCTTAACTAAGTTTGATAATCTCATATTCAACTTAATTGAGAAAATAACAGATCCAGAAGAGAGGAGAGCTCAACTTGAAAGTTATCTCAGGATAACTAAAGAAAATAATGAAGCTTCTTCCTCTAAAAATGAACCTCTTCTAAAGAAGATGGAAGAGAAACAAACTCCTTATAATTTAAATGAAATTCTTAATCGGGTTAAAGAAACAAATAGAAAGAAAGAACCCACTATAAAAGAACTAAGAGAAGAATTAAAATTTGTAAAATCAGAGTTAAACAAGTTGAAAGAAAGAGTAGTAATGTTGGAACTACTCAACAATGAAAATGAGGAAGATAAAGAAACTTATATGTCCAGAATAGAAAAAGATCCTCTAAATGGTGATGAAGTTAACCAGCTTCATTATGTGAATTTGGTGGATAGGGTAATTACCCATAAATGGCACACTAAAGTAACCATAGTAGTACATAAAGAATATATTTTTCAAACAATGGCACTAATAGATTCAGGAGCCGATCTGAATTGCATAAATAAAGGATTAGTACCTTCACGATATTTCTCCAAAATAATTGAGGAATTAATCACTGCAGATGGTAGTAAGATATCCATAAAATATAAGTTGAGTAATGCTACTATCTGTAATGAAGGTATATGTTTCGAGGTTCCCTTTATTATGGTTTCGCACCCTGTTATCCTTGGGAATCCTTTCCTTCATATGTTATATCCGATAAAGAAGGTATCGGAGGAAGGAATCTCTACTGAGATCAATGGAAGGATGATCACCTTTCATTTTGTATCCAAGCCTAAAGTAAAAGAAATTGATGTGCTAAAATGCAACATCAAAAGGAAGGAAAAATTTATAAATACCTTAAAGAGTGAAGTTGCTTATAAAAGTATAAGCGAAAAAATTAATGAAGAAAAAATGCAGAGAAGGATTAAAGAGTTTGAGCAGGAACTATTTAATACAGTTTGCTCTAATATTCTTGCAACCTCCTAGGAAAGAAAGAGGCATGTAGTGTCTCTACCCTACGAGCCTGGATTCAATGAGAAAATGATTCCTACTAAGGCTCGGCCCATTGCCATGGGCCCAAGGCATCTTAAAATTTGCAAAAAAGAAATAGTTGAGTTAGAGCAGAAGGGGCTTATCAAGAAAATCGAAAGCCCATGGAGTTGTCCAGCGTTCTATGTGGAGAATTGGCTGAACTAGAACGGGGATTTCCTAAGCTTGTAATTAATTACAAACCCCTTAATAAAGCTCTGAGATGGATTACGTACCCATTACCCAATAAGAGAGACCTGTTGAATAGATTATATAATGCTAAAGTCTTTTCCAATTTGATATGAAATCTAGGTACTCGCAAATTCAGATAAATGAGAAAGGCAGGTATAAAACGACCTTCACAATTCCCTTTGGGCACTATGAATGACACGTTATGTCGTTTGGTCTAAAGAATACTCCTTCTGAATTTGAAAAAGAAATGAATGACATCTTTAATCCTTACACCTCCTTTTCTATTCTTTATATTGATGATGTCTTGATGTTTTCTCAAACCATTGACCATCACTTTAAACACCTTAGAATATTTGTTAGAGTGGCTAAAGAAAATGGTTCGATGGTTTCTGCAAAGAAGGTAAAACTGTTCCAAGCTAAAACTAGATTTTTAAGGCCCAATATAGACAATGGAATGTTGATACCTATTGATAGAGCGATTGAGTTTGCTGATAAGTTTCCTGATGAAATTAAGGATAGAACTCAATTGTAGAGGTTTTTAGGAAGTCTAAATTATGTGGCTAACTTCTATAAAAGCCTTGCTTATGATGCAAAGCCATTATTTCAAAGGCTAAAGAAAAATGCATCAGAATGGACTGACCAAAATACCCTGGCAGTAAAGAAAATCAAAGCAAGGGTAAAGACTCGACCCTGCTTAGCCATTCCTCATCTTGAGGCATTCAAAATTGTAGAAATAGATGCCTCTGACAAAGGATATCGGGGAATACTCAAACAAAGGATTAAAGCAAAGGAATCCTTAGTCAGATTTACCAGTGGAATCTGGACAGGACTGAGGATAAATTACTCTACGGTAAAAAAAGAAATATTATCTATAGTAATTTACGTCTAAAAATTTGAATCTGATTTAATTAATCAAAATTTTTTAACCAGAGTGGATTGCAAGAGTGCTAAAGAGATTATATTAAAGGATGTAAAGAATATAGCATCCAAACAAATTTTTGCTAAATGGCAGGCTATTTTATCTATATTTGATTTTGATATTGAATATATTAAAGACAAAAATAATTCCTTGCCTGACTTTTTAACTCGTGAATTCCTTAGAGGAACATCAAGAAATGAGTTCTAAAAGAACATTGGAAGTTTCTCCTTCCAGCTATAAAGATCCAGAGCGACCAAGAAATGATGCATACAAAATCAGCATTAGAGGACCTAATGAACCAGGTCTATCAATAATTCCTATATCTCACATGCATCTGGTTCCATTATCCAAGAAGCATGATGAGCTGCCACCTAAAGAGGTAGAAAAAATTTATACTCATAATCATTTTACGAACCTATATCTGCCTAAAGACTATTTATATTATGAGGCAATTCTAGAGGAAACAGGTTCAGTAAGTTTCTCTCCTACCATTAGAGGAGAGGGTGAGTGGGCCTTTTCTAAATTCATTATCAAAAAGGTTTACTCCCATGAAGAATGGGGAGATGATTTATTTCAGTCTAAAGAATTGAGACTGGGCAAACCCTACCATTTTAATTATTTTGACTACATGGAGGCTTGGAACGACGCCATGTGCTACAAAAATAGACAAGGAAAGTTTAGCTGGTTTGCGACTTTTGATCTGGAAAAGGAAACTACAGATTTCCCTTAAGGTTCTAAGAATGGTTTTATCAATGGGGATTATTTCCCCTAGCAATGCCGGATAAAGTAAGATCAGTATATGAACAATTTTGCAAGGTGAATAGAACTCCCATTAATCCAAG
The DNA here is from genome assembly GCA_948099535.1 of Jatropha multifida. Taxonomy (NCBI): domain Eukaryota; kingdom Viridiplantae; phylum Streptophyta; class Magnoliopsida; order Malpighiales; family Euphorbiaceae; genus Jatropha; species Jatropha multifida. The sequence continues at coordinate 39,344 of CANUEX010005090.1, forward strand.
AATAATTTTTGCAATGGCTTATCAAGTTCCTTGGATAATTAAGTGGGACTATATTATTGTTAATAAAACTCAAAATAAGTTTGAAGGGTCCAAAGTTGAAGTCCCTTGGTTAGTAAGAGGGGTTCTATTAAGATTGTGGGGAAAATGTAATTTCTTTAATCAACCATCGAAATATGCCAGCAAAGGACTAATATATTTTGCAAAAAGGCCTAGTCCAGCTAAAGAATCATCATCACCTCTAAAACTTATAGAGGTATTTAAAGAACTATTAAAAGAACTTCCTAAAGAAGAAATAAGGAAGCAATTATTTGAAGCTCTTAGTGAAGAGACTGGTTCCACATCAAAAGCATCTAAAGGAAAAGAAAAAATGGACAGGTCTCACCTATTGGAAGATTCCAATGAAGATGACGCATGTAATGACGATATTTTCCAAGACAGCCAAGACTCCAATGAGCTTTAAAGCAGATTCCCTGTTTTCCCACTAAAGAAAAGAAGTGGTGCTTGTTTTTCTACTAAAGATATTAAATGGACAACTGTACATATGTTTTTGTCAGCAATGATGTTTCTATCTTTGTAAATAGATTATAAATAGGTGTGTGGTTTCAATCTAGATCATCGAACAATTTTAAGTTTCTTTCTTTTATTTTATTATGTGTAAAATCCTCTATTGTCTGGAGTTTTTACAAGAAGTTTATAAAACTTTGAAGAAGTGTTCTGAGCAATTATTTAAACTCGACGATAAAATAACAAACTATTGGAAATTCTTTAACAACCTTGATATTACTGTAAGTTGATTTAATTTCAGCTTCTATTTGATTTCATGTCTCATGTTAAATTTATAGTTGGTAACCTTGCTTTGCTAGATTTAACTAACGTAAATGAAATCAGAAGATTTAAAGAAGCTCTTGTAAGAACTGGTTCTTAAATTTTCCAGAATCACATAGACTCTTATATCCTTGGCCACTGTGATTGTAGGGAGTCTGGACGTTTGTTAAATCTATTCAGAAGAATAATAAGATATCTTAATTGCTTGTTATTAGCTAGCTCTTAAGGTTCCAAATAGAACAAAAGTATATAGGCTGGAAACCCGAGGTTGCATGCTACTGGCACTAAAGAAGATTTTAGTCTTCATACTTCTGGTATAACAACGCCAAGTAGTTATAACAATGCCAGTTGGTATCAGGGTATTAATAAAAATAGAATTAGTAAAATCAGGATAGGGTTTTCTTTTTAAAGAAAACATATGTCTCAAAAATTTAGAGAATTCTTGAGCCCCTTGTTGGGCTTTGTAGGCTTTAAACTTCTTTTGCCAATAAGCCTTTCTTCTTCTTTAAGGCTTAACTCAAACCATTTTTCAAATGGGGACAATGGTTTTTCTAAGACCATTATTTTAAATGGTCTAGATACGATGCTTTTTTTATCGTAGCCCATATCTGATGGTGTTGGGCTTTTAGCCTTATAAATAGGTTGGGCTATGTCCTCTTTTCCTTTAGATGCTTTTGATGTGGAACCAGTCTCTTCACCAAGAGCTTCAAATAATTGCTTCCTTATTTCTTCTTTAGGAAGTTCTTTTAATAGTTCTTCAAATACCTCTGCAAGTTTAGAGGTGATGATGATTCTTTGATTGGACTAGGTTTTTACAAAATATATTAGTCCTTTATTTGCGTATTTCAATGGTGGATTAAAGAAATTATATTTTCCCACCATCTTAATAGAACCCTTCTTACTAATCAAGGGACTTCAACTTTGGACCCTTCAAACTTCAAACTTATTTTAAGTTTTATTAACAATAATATAGTCCCACTTAATTATCCAAGGAACTTGATAAGCCATTGCAAAAATTATTCTTGGATTAATGAGAGTTCTGTTCACCTCGCAAAATTCTTCATATAACGATCTTACTTTATCCGGCATTGCTATGGGAAATAATCCCCATTGATAAAACCATTCTTGGAACCATAAAGAAAGTCTGTAGTTTCCTTTTTCAGATTAAAAGCCACAGACCAGCTAAACTTTCCTTGTATATTTTCGTAGCACATGGTTTTGTTTTAGTCCTCCATGTAGTCAAAATAATTAAAATGGTGGGGTCTACCCAGTCTCAATTCTTTAGACTGAAATAAATCATCGCCCTTCATTGGAGTAAACCTTTCTGATAATGAATTTAGACTAGGCTTCCTTGTAGAATTCAGAGTTGACAAATCTATATAAAGGGAACCCTTGCTCTTTATTTTCTTTCACGTTAAAACTCAATCGTGAAGAAATCGACTGCAAACTCATTTGTCCAGTATGCACTCAATTGGCAGGCAGGCTTCATTATAATATTTTCTTATCTTTTTTTTTAATTGTTGTTACTTGACTCAACTCTTCGAATTTAATTTTCTTTCGTATCTCTTCTTCAATGGACTTAAACTCATAACTGCATATGGGTACTTGAATTCAATTGATGACTTAACAAACACAAATAGAATCAGATTAATGAAACTTTGTGCTTACTCATCAACTATGGACTCTCGTGAATGGACTTCCATCATTATTCAAACCTTTGTCTTTTGCAAATCCATTAACTGACTTTGCCTTTTTCCTTTTTTTTCAATGGCAAAGTAATTTGCATCACTAATCATATGAAACAACCGATTTGATCCCTTTTTATTAAGTATTAATAATGCTTTTTATATCCAAACAATATTTGTAATACCATTTTTCTAATTGAACAACCACTCCATGGTCTAGCATCATCATGGCAACATCATTAACTTTTCATACTTTACATTCATTCTGTGTTTATTTTAATGTCACACTACCATACATTAATACATATGAATTGTATAAATGTATACTTGTCCACCTTTGGTTTACATGGCCACCTCAAGTACTTTGCTTTAATTACTTGAGAAAGCTTGCACCGAGTTCTTGCCCCAATATTTGAATTGTAGACTTTCTTTTTTAAAAAAAAAAATTGTTGAGGATGCTCTTTAAGTTCAAATTTTTTCTTCAAGTAATGTACTGCATGTATCCTAACTTGATTTGTAGATGCTGATGACTTTATGCATGACTTAAAATATTTGGCAAAATAAATTATCTTGTCAATTTTTATTTTTCTTGTCTTTTTCTTCTTTGAGTTGTTGTTAATCATGAAATATTTGAGCTTGGATAATTAGGGTTGTTAACCTAATATAAATTTTAAATTTTTTTTAGCAAATCTCCACCCAATTGCCAAATTTTGAGATTTCATCAAGATGGTCGGTATCATTGATCTTTCGCCTTCACACAAAATTCCATGTATGAAAATTTTGAGCAATGACGAAGAGGATTTAAATCTTAGAATTGTGTTCACCTTTTAAAGATCTACTAATGAATATTTTGGAGTCAATGCACCAAGCAAAGTATACCCTCCTCATCTTATGGATTGAACTATCGAACCTACATGTGAATTTCAACTTTCACATGATGTAGTTAAGCGTGTCCAATGCCATTTATTGCAATCTTCACTTCACTCACTTCAAACTCCATCAAATAATCTTTTGCTTTCGAGAAGTTGCATCCACAATAACAAATTTTTTTGGCATCATTCCTTCAAATTTGCCAGTGAATTTTCCTTCATCGAACACTATTAAGAGTGGCTTAAAGATGTGTTGGCAAGTAATAAGCAACTGCTTTCGAAAGCCAAGGTGTATCATGCTTTGTTTACATCACTATTCACTTATGATCATTTCCCTAATGTCATGTATCATTTTTATGAACATTAGAGTGCTTCCACAAATACTCTTTTCCTCTCAGTTGGAGAAGAGTCGATTCTCTTTAGAATTTGAAGTTCCTAGGAGGATTTCCAATCCCTAGCTCATTTTATGATGAGATGATCCCTTCAGCTACAAATCTTACTAGAGTCGACGGAGGTGGAACTCCTTTCTTATCATGAAGCTACAAATACTTGTTTTATGCATATTATAAAATGCCAAACGGGTTAACAACAACTTCGAATTTAATGTTCGCAACTAGGTTAACTTTTGATTTCGCGGTCCTATTAGATATCCTGAGCCTCTTGAAAAAGACTACACCAAAAGAACTGCTCCTTCCAAGAAGAATTTTAATCCCTAGGTGTTATTAGCAATAAATTACTATGAGATGCAAATTAACAAAAGCCTTTTGAAATTCTAAACATAGAAGATGATCTATGGGAAGAAGTTTGCTTGACTGCTTTGATTTCTTATTAGTTATGCAAGTTTGTACTTCTACATGATCTAATGAATCTTATTCAAGGACAATGATGTAAGAAATGATGATATCTTTCAAGACAGTAAGAACCCAAATGGGCTGTAAAAATATTCTTTCTTATCTCCACTAAAGAAAGGAGTGGTTCTTATTTCCCCACTAAAGAAAGAGTGAACACTTGTATAATAATTTAGCGTCAGCCATGACGACATAGATTCTATATTAGGCTATAAATATGTTTATAAGTTTTCATTTCAAGCATCGAAGAAAATAGTTTAGTTTTCCTTTCAAAATTTCTTTATAAACTATCTCTTTTAATTCTGGATTCTCTAGAAGAAATATATAAAGCATTAGAAGATTGTACTGTTCGTCTTCAAGAGTGTGAAAATCTAATCTCTGAGTGCCACTGTTCTTATCTCCAACCATCAAAGGAATTGTCCGCTTTGGATCAAGCCGAATCCATCCCACACTAGATCGGTAGGACCCGCATGGTTTTGTCCCACAGGTGAAATGGGAACTTCCTAGGCGGTCACCCATCCTAGAATTTCTGTCAAGCGAGCACGCTAAACCCTGGAGTTCTTCCAACTCTCCAGCCATTCCACCAAAAGGCACCTCTAAGGCGATCACCCATCCCAGGATTTCTATCAAGTGAGCACGCTTAACCCTGGAGTTCTTCCAACTCTCCAGCCATTCCACGAAAGGGCACCTCTGATGATTAGTTTTCCTCTTTTCAATATATGATCCGATTCATTTCTGTGTCCCGCATTCCACTACCCTAGCTAGCTTGCCATCCTAAAAGCTCGCCAAGAGCCCTGCTCTACCCGCCCTCTTAGGATCGCTTTGCCGGGTCGGGATGTCACAAATCCTAATGAAATTAGGATATTTAAATAAGAATTAATTGAAATAGGATCTGAAATTTTCCAAAACCATGTAGAAAATTGTAATCCTCATTGTGATTGTAGAGAATCATACTGCTTGTTGTGTTTATTCAGAGGAATAATTAGATATCTTAATTGTTGATTAGATCAAAGGAACTAGATTGCATCCTTGCTTTCTCATAAGGCCAACTCTGTAATTGGAATAAGTAGGATAGAAGATATAGTCTAACCTGTCTATGAGGCTAAAAGCCCAACTCCATTAGATATGGGCTATGATAAAGAAAGTATCATATCTGGACCGTTTAAAATAATGGTCCTTGAACAACCATTGTCTCCATTTGAGAAATTGTTTCAAATAAGCCTTAAAGATGAAGAAAAGGCTTACTGGGTAAAGAAATTTAAAGCCTATAAGGCCCAAAATAGGACTAAAGAATTACCTAAATTTGTTAAACATATATTTTCCTTAAAAGGAAAATACTATCCTGACTTTCATAACACTGCCTTCTTAAACAACCTTGAAACTAAATACCAAAGTTATATTACAACAAAGGGAAAAGTTATCAAGAGTGTATGTTCTCCTCTTTCCAATATCTCTTATAAGGTCGAACATTCTCATATAGAATGTTCTCCCTTTTCCCCGAGGGAGGAGCAGGAAGGATTAATAATTAAAATATCACACCAATAGAATTTCATAAATCTTAACCTCTACACAGTTGGTGAACAATTAAATAGGATAGAATCTCAAGTTCAAAGGCTAAAACCAGTAAGGTATATCCTTAAAGAAGAAATTGTAGCCAGAAACATAAAAAGTAACCAATGGATGAAAAGCTTAACATTAAGTTAGGTGAAGATAACTCTGATTTGGTAGAAGAAATTACAAAAAGATTGGCTAATTTAGAAGTTGATAAAAAGAAAAAATCAATTGCTTCTTTGACTAAAGAATTAGAGTTAGATAATGAACCAATAGAATCAGATATGCCTAAAGAAGATTATCTCGATAATCTAGAGGCAATAATGAAAGAACAAAAGGTAGAAATTAATAAAATATCATACCCAAAAGGAAGAGGGACAATAGAAATGAAACCTTACTAACCTAGGCCTTCTCATGTAAATGTCATTTGAAGAACACATGTATCAGAATGTCTAGTATGATTGAACCTCCATCATGGAATGGAATATTGATGGACTTTCTGAATACCAGATAAAAAATGTTTTACAAAATATGGTAATGTTTGCTACAATGTCTAGGTCTAAGGGTAATTCAAATCCAAATGTAGCAGAAGCCATAGTAGCTGGGTTCACTGGGCAGTTGAAAGGCTGGTGGGGTTTCTCATTATCTCAAGAAGGAAAAGATAAAATAGAAAAGGCAGTTAAAGAAGAAGTATGTGGTGAGGGGCAAAATAGAACCATTATAGTAGTTCATGATGTTGTGAACACATTAATTTATACCATAGAATTACATTTTATAGGATCCACTAGTATATATTAGGATAGAACACATTAGCAGTTAATGAATTTAAGGTGTCCTAATCTATCCCAATTTAAATGGTATAAAGATGTGTTTTTCACAATAGTCTATGCTCGAGAAGATAACCAACATGATTTTTGGAAAGAAAAGTTTATATCAGGTCTTCCTTTGTTATTTGCAAAAAGGGTTAGGAATAGGATTAGAGAGAGACGTGATGGAACTATTCCTTACCACCTCTATACCTATGGAGAGCTACCCTCAGAAATTACTTCTGAAGGAATTTCACTATGTAATGAACTTAGAATCCATAGGTAGATGCAAAAGGAAAGACTGACAGGGAGACAAATTATAGGTGACTTTTGTAAACAGTTTTGGATATCATTTTATGAGTTACCCTTAGAAAAGAAAAAAAGAAAAAAGGATAAAGAAATATTATCCTTATAAAAAGAAAAATACAAAATAAGTAAAATCTTTAGAAAATAAGAAAAACCAAAGACCTAAAAATAAAAGGTAAAAAAAGACCGTCATTTGTTATAAATGTGGAAAGCTAGGGCACTATGCTAATAAATGTAAGGTAAAACAGTGAATTCAAGCCCTAACCACTGAAGAAGAGTTAAAAGGCTCTCTATAAAAATTATTTCTTAATAGTTCAGTATAACACCCTCCCTCCAGTCCCAGAGGATTAGACGGCGAGTGCCATATTTGGTGTCGAAGGCACTATCTTAACTAATTTATAGATCAAATTATAAATTAGAAGTGACTAAATAATCATAAATTTAGCAAGTAACTCTTTTTAAAAAAACGTTTTAGAAAATTTTTACAAAAAAAACTGTAAAAATTTCCCTTAAAATCTGAACTTGCCAAAACAAATGAAAATAAACACTACAAAAAAAATGTTGTTTAGAAACAGCCAATTCCGTTGCTAAACTTGATGAATCTATTGTTAAAACAAAAATAGCAATGGATAAATTCCCATGTTAAATACCGCGATGCTAATAATTTAGCATCAGATTTTTTATCCGAAGCTAAATTAGCATCGAATATTTCAGTTATTAAGCGATGAAATGTTTTAGCATAAGATTTTTTATCCGATGCTAATTTAGCATCGGATATATCGATTGTTAAGCGATGAAATGTTTGTTGTACGGTTATAAATTTCATCATTGTTAGTTCATTGGTAATACCGTTGCCAATTTTATTGTAGCAGTTACTAAATCCGTTGTTATTTTTTTCGATGCTAATTCCGTTGCTATAATGCATCAATATATCATGAAGTATTGTTGCTAATCCCTTGCTATAACCATTGTTATTTAAATCCGTTGCCCAATCCGTTGCTAATTATTATTGAATTGTCAAAAAATGTTGTTATGTTGTTGCTAAGCCGTTGTTATTTTTTCCGATACTAATTTTGTTGCTATTTATCTTTTTGTTAAAAAAGTATATTGTATCTATATTTGAAGGAGTCTTTTCCATTTAGAACCTGTACTTACTAATATTTGAAGGAGAAGATAAGGCAGAAAGATAAACAAACAATCAAACACAATCACAACCCATTCTTTTTAGAATTTTACCATTAACTAAAGAAAAACAACAGTATTACAGAAAAAAGCTCGTATATCTGTGATGCCTGTAGCAGAAATTTACACATACTGTTTTCCTATTAGCATAGCGGATGTGATAACTGTGGCTCGATTGCATTCATGCTGCAAGAAGCTTCTGAATGTCCTTCTGAAACAAGAATGAGGAGAATTAGATTCAGCAAATAAGTAAAATCTACAAGAAATTTGAAGCTACTGCTTGCTTAGAAGGATAAAGACATTGGGCTTTCCAGAATACATATCGTAGATCTTACATTCTTTTTTAGTCATCAAACTGTTTCTACATCTTAACCAGATTTTATGACAAGAAAAAGGCAGATAACAATTGGCAGGGGTACCATGAAACGCTCTCAGTTCTAAAGGTAACAAGAAAATGTTCATATTGGTCACCAGAATCAAGCACCAAAGGCGGAGATGGTGCCGAACGGTGGAACAGGTGGCTGAGATCGCGGCTGAGGGTTGTGATCTAGCCTGGATTGCGAGGAACAGTGGCTGGGCTCGCTGGGATCGAGCAGAAAGGAGGAGATGGCGGTGGCGGCTAGTCACTGTTGCTGCAATCGGAAGTCAGAGGAGCCGGAGATGGTGCTGGACTCGCCGGATTCGAGCAGATCATGGTCGATCTGGTGCTTCGACGCTGAGAGGGGATTGAGCTCCGCTGGAAATAGGGCAAGAGGCTGCTGGTGGCCGACGCGAAGCTTCTGCGGTTGCTGGCGGCGCGACACTAAGGAGGAGGGAGGTGTGGTCGCTGGAGTATCTACTGTCGGCGGCGTCGCAGATGTGAGGCGCTGCGCGTGGTGGTGTGGCCGGCGGCGCAGTGAGAGTGAGGCAGGGAGAGATCGTGAGAGGTAGAGGGACTGAGGGAGAGAAGAGAGAAAGAGAAGGTTTGGGTGAGAGTGGCGTAACAATGGAAAGAGAAAGAGAGGGTTTGTGAGAATGGAAGTGTGTTTGTAAGAGTAACCTACACAGAAAAACGACGTCGTTTTGGATTTGTGATAGAGAATACAAGTTTTGTTGCTTTTTTTTTCTTTTTTTTCTTATTTAATTTTACAAGGGTTAATTAAGCTCTTCAACAAATGTTCTTTTTAATTAACTCTTCAATAATTATGACAATTAATTTTTAAATCTTTTGAAGAATAAAAATATTATTTTGGATTTATAGATAATAAATCTTACCTATATATAATTAGAGAATATTTATATTTTCATTTTAATTAATCAAAATATTTAATAATTTTGAAAATTATTAATATTTTATAAATAAAAACTATAAAAATTAGTATTTTTATCTATTTCTAAATATGATAATAAAAATTTAGATAATTTATAAATTTCATTGCAAATATAGATTGCTAATCCCTTGCTAATCCGTTGCAAATATACAAATCAGTTTACACTGTCACATTTAGTAACGGATATCAAATCCGATGCTAAATTTATCTATTGCCACTATCATGCTAATTTATTACTAATTTGTGCACCTTTTTTCCCTTCCAAATTTAGCATTAAAATAAAAATCCAATGTTAAATTCTGTTATTTATCCGTTGCTAATCTGTTACCCATTTACCCGCCATTATTTTATGCATTAATTAGCATTGTATTAGCTATGGCTATAATCCGTTGCTAATTTTTTATGGCTAATCCGTTGTTGGATTCTGAATTTGTTTTTCACTTTCAAACTGTTACTGATCCCTTGCTAAACGGTTGCTAAATAGCATCGAATAGGGTTTGATGCTAAAATTTCGTTGCTAAATTGTATTTTTCTCTTAGTGAAAGTGTAACCATCCGCCGCCCAATCCCAGAGAATCAGATGGCAAACGCTACATTCGGTGCCAAAGCACCGACCTATATCACTAACTAGCTCTAAATCACGTATTACAAGTGGTTAATTATTCATAAGGAGGCAAGTAAATTTTTTTTTAATAACATTTTTCTTTTAAAATAAATCAAAGCTTAGGAAAATCCCTACGAAAAATTTCGCAAGAGTTTTCTCTAAAAATTCACTTGCCACACAAAGAAAAATATACACACACTTCTAATGTAATTGTCTCCAAACCCCATACTCCAATTCAACTCAAATCATTAACAAGCACTTCTAAATATCTATCCACTACATTTAGATACCATCATCAATATTATAAACCCACTTATTTCGGGAATAATTATTGATATTCATAC